>JAVTVY010030244.1:0-13232 GCA_036873755.1 Hanleya hanleyi | reverse complement strand
ACCCTGTAAATTTCGTCACCGTGGTAACGCATTATACTTTCATTACGTCATCAATATGACAACGCAAACACACTTCCGTTACGTCACTTCCGTTGTATATCCCGGACTCCAATATCGATTGACATTTGCCGGGGCTATCGATTGACGGTGCTGCTCCGGCAACTTCCGCTATTATACTCCCAAATCACTGCTACTTTATTCTAGTCGCTCACTCATTCACCGTTATTGAAGTTGAGAAAACATTCTCTCATGTTATAATATAAATTTTGTTAGTTGTCGGTCATATAGCGTAGGCTTGAACACGTACACACTCAACCAAACAATTCAACATTTACCAAGGGGAGAAATATGAACGCATCTGATACCTTTGATTAACCAGCGATGTGTGACATTGGCTACTTCAGCGATGACCACATTTAATCCACTCACAGATTTAAACCTCTCTAAGGATCGCTCAAGTGGAACCCTTTCATTCTCAAGTCCACACTCGACGTCAGCTGGTACACAAATCCCATTGTTATACACACTCCAGATGCGAGTGAATCAGTTAAATCCCATCGAGTGTCTAGCCCTTCACATTCCTCCACTAAATGAATCCCCTAATTTAGCTCCAGTGACGAAGACACGGCTGGACATATTATCAAAGATAGCTCCCATACACGTGGGGAAAATAAAACCGCAATACATGTCCAGGCATGAATTTGAACATACTAAAAATTATTACATATCAACTATTACGCTTCCTATATTCATACGCAATCATATATTATTATTATATTATTATACAAATATTCATATACAATCATATATTATTAAGCCACACACTCCTTATCTTCACTCATCAACCATTGTTAATCGATACCATGATCACCATTCATACACTAAATCCCTACGTCATCACCCTTTTCACTTCCGCTACGTCACCACACTGTAATGACAGCTGCACCTCAATTGTACCTCAATTGCACCTCAAAATTCCCTTCTACCGCAACAAACCTTACTACTTCTGTCCCCAAAAACTGACACCATGTCGAGCACCCAGTTCCGGTGGGGCAAACCATGGTAATTGCACATCTACTTGCAAAGTCGCCTCTGGCATGTCTGGAATTGAATAATAGTGTGTGAGTGGAAAGAGTTCGCTGATCATTATATCTCACGTTAAAATTTTTATGAATGTATGTTCAACAAAACATAACGGTGCAGTGTACCCGTAAGTAAATGGTACTAAAATACACATGTGTAACTCTCTATAAGTCCGAAATATATTGTACATTTCAAGTATTACAGTTATCGCTTAAGGTATTAAGTACCGGTATTACAGTAGCCACTTAAGGTATTGAGAGATAGTCTGTTCATTTACCATTATTCCCAGTCTCGTTCACCATAGCTGCTCCACCTGATTCTGCACATCCTGCAACTCTTTTTGCTTCTCCACAATAAGACCACCGAAGCTCAGTTTGCCTCTCCTGTATGGTTTTATCCGAGTCTGCCAAAGCTGAAGTCTTCGCCCTCACCTCACCCTCTAACCGTTTCAGGGAATCAGCCTTCTATGTAAAAGTGATGAAATTCGGTTATTCACAAGTTACTACATGTAATGGATGTTCAGTAAAGGTGCATTAATGTGAGGTTATTATACAATGTTGACTCCAATATGGATTTTTATTATACGAGTCCACGTTGTGTTGAAAATCCGTATTGGACGAGACGCCGCAGGCACGTGATCAAGATGGCGACGACCACATCTGAATTTCAGTTACTGGAATGAAATGGTTTTAAACTGAGTTGTTAGGGTTATTAGTGTGAGCGAAATACCTATAATAAGTACCAGGGCATCACGTGTAGGGGAGATTGGGGTACACTGGGACATTTTTCACCTTTTTGCGAAAATCTGTGTTATTATTGTACTGTAGTGTAGCCTTGTATACTCTCGTTATAACTTATACTTATTATGACATAGTCACACAAAAAAAATCTGAAATATCTGTTATACTTTTCTCCAGAATTCTGTTTTAAGAACGTAAAAAAATGTGTCCCAGTTTGCCCCACTATGGGGTACTCTGGGACACCCACTGGGGTACGATGGGACAATAATCGAATTACATTTTTTAGAAGTATATACTTATATGTTTCATAGGAGTTTAGAAGATTGAACAGCGGTGGTTATGTTACTTGTTATTTTAAGCCCCTGCTTTACGTAAAATATTTCCCAGAGCCAAATTTGAGGGAAAAAAATATTTTATATGATTCTCATCCCAACGAAAGCATTTGACTTTGAAAGTTTTAATAAAACTTATCAAATCTGATAGGATTAGCAAATACTACCATCTAGGAACAAAATAATGCACTTTGATGGCATTTTAGGATGAAAGGAAATTTCACCATTTGATTATTATTGTCCCAGTGTGCCCCATCAAAAGTGTCCCACTCTGCCCCAGGTGCATGATACATTCCTTTTTATGACAAAAAACTAATACATCCAGCTGAGATACTAAATCGATATAATTAAAGTGTACCTTTGTCTATCCTCTCTCAGTAGTAACAAAACAGCAATGAAGTACTGTTGAAAACTTCTCATAACGAATTATCATCCTCAGTCTTAAAAAATTACTTGGACTGCTCAAAAACTATTTTTGTGTCCATAATTTTTTACCAATGATAGGTTTAACTTGTAATCAATATAGAAGCTGTGTGGGGGTGATAGCTTTCTGATGATAGTAATGTAATGTGCTTCTTGTTCTTAACAAAGGAACTAGACGACTTGTCCCACTGTGCCCCATGCCCCGCTGTACCCCAATCTCCCCTACAGCTAAAATTGAGATGGCTGCCCGGATAGTTGACACGGAGTCTCCACAGACGAATGAGCTCGTTCAATGGCAGCAACACGTGGATGAGACGAGATATAACAACAACGTGAACAACAACGACGTTATGATTAACGAGGCAAATGAACCACATGACTCGGAAATTTACGGACGATATACCCTAGATGGACGAAAAGCCTTAATAAAGAAGGCTGAGGCGTGCCTTAGAGACAAAGTAAAACTGGAACTAAAAGATCATGGTAAACAAGAGTTACCTCCAGTTTAGCACTACTGCCTATGAGATAGCCAAAGGCATCTTCAAGGACTTTTATTCGATATGAAGTACTGTAGATGGTCACCAACGTAGCATGACCCATTCGACGAAACCTACCCTGAAAAAAAGATGACGAGGGAGCAATCACAGAGGAAATACTCCGGGTGTACACTGAAGAAGATTTGGGAAAAGCCCAGTTCCATGAATTCACAATCAACATGTACCACACAAACTCCTCCATGCTAGTGAACGGACGTAGTGCCATAAGCGTCTTCCTTCACCATCACATGATGTTATTGCTACAAAATATGGACAAAATTGATGCGCTTGATGAAATTGTGCACACAGCCCTGGATTCAGCAATAGCGGAATTAACAACAAATAGAACAGTCTCAAATACCTGAGTACGACATTTCTGGAAGCCTTATATCTGTTCTCTCTTCTACAAACAGGATGATGAATGAGGCTGATAACACAAATGCAGCCAATAACAATTTGTGTTCTGTGTGTATAACTGGAGTAAATCTACAGGACACCATTCTCACCTGCAGTGTATGTAGGAATCGTGTACATTCACAGTGTAGTAACTTACCCAGATACCAGCTATTCATATCTAAGAAATCCAACCGCCTTTATACCTGTGAACTGTGTACAAATGTTCCAGACAACTTCACTCCGGAACTTAATATCGCCACAGAAGAACGTACATTCGCCACACCAGCCCACATCCACTGAAAATAGCACTCTGGGTAAAATCTTACAAGACCAGTCTCATCTCCTCTGTACCAACATGGAATCTATCAGAGAGTCCATCGTGGAGGTAATCCAGACCCATGTAGTTAGCCCCTTGAACACTCTCCAGTCCCATCAGTCCCATACAAAATGTGAAGCGGTCACTGGTGGATCCACAGACCAGAGTATAAAAAACAAATATCATACCTTGTGCAAACAATCAGACAAACTTAAAGCTGAAAAAACTCTGCATGTAGAAAAGTCTGTGACCTACATGACCAACTGAACAAACAAGGCCATTCACATATGGTAGAAATTGAGACAACAAGATCTAAACTTTGCGAAAAAATTAACTGTGAACAGACCAGAAATCGATCTCTAAATCTTGAGATATAGATATACTCAGGAAGGACCTAGACTCACTAAATCTAAGGATGGGAACTAACACTAGCACCGTTGAAGACCTGGAACAATCAAATAGACAATTGAGACTGCAAATTGATAAGCTCTGTGATGAAGTGTTATCTTTGAAACTACACAACTGTAGAGCAGGGGAGATTACTCCTGTCAGTACCTCAACAATCATTGCTGCAAGTAAGGCGGTAACCTTCTCCTCCTCAAAACCAGTCTCCCCTAAAACAGACAGAACTCACCAAGTGACACAGAGATCTCATACTGAAACAATGCATCATTCGGAGTCTGCAGAAAAGCCTGTCAAACGAGTTCTCCTCATAGGACATTCAAACACAAAGAAGATCGACTGACCGGTTCTCCAGTCGGCTTAATATGAGTAAAAGGTCTGCCTATACAGTAGAAGAGGCCATAGCATCACTCTCCAAGATGGACCCCTCGCAAAATCGCCCAGATTGTGTTATCTTCCATATCGGTACCAATGAGATTATAAAGAAAGATGCTGATGCATGTGTTAACCAAATGCAGCTCCTGTTACAAGAAACAAAATCGAAGTAAAAGTGGTGGTATCTGAACTTAGCCAAGTTGACATGGCTTCGTACGTTCCTACTACGCCATGAGTCCTCTCATTGAACTTACATGTACACTCCGGGATCACACGGCTCCAGGAGTCGTTCGGCTCTATCCGGCAATAAATCAACCCCTCCCAACTCTCTGTCTATTGTTTTTATCGAGTTCGGTAATCAGTTTGATTGCCGTGAAGAGCTCGTCCGTCTGCAATCAATCTTCAAACATCAACGGTCGTTTGAATTCCGTCTCTGCCGCCATGTTATTCATACGGGTCACGTGATCGGCACGCTAACAACATGGCGGCCGAGACAAGGAATTTAAACGACCGTTGATGTTTGAAGATTGATTGCAGACGGATGAGCTCTTCACGGCAATCAAACTGATTGCCGAACTCGATAAAAACAATACACAGAGAGTTGGGAGGGGTTGATTTATTGCCGGATAGAGCCGAACGACTCCTGGAGCCGTGTGATCCCGGAGTGTACATGTAAGTTCAATGAGAGGACTCATGGCGTAGTAGGAACGTACGAAGCCATGTCAACTTGGCTAATCTGAACTGCCCCCACGGCAGGACAACGAACTATTTGCTAAACGGGTCCGGAAAACAAACATCTAATGGATGATGAGAAGATATCTGTATGTAAACATGGTAATCTCAGCAGGAGAGGTGGTCCTGTTCATCGTTTCCTTGTGGAGGATGGTATTCACCTGAGTGGGAGTGAGCCTCATGGCGGCCAATATCCGGAATTCCGTGGAAACCATACTCGATGTTGAGCGGCCTCCGCCTCCCAGGAGATGGTACAGCCCAAGAGGGAATCGTAGTCCTCGTCGTGATCGCAGCCCCCGTTGGGATCGTGGTCGCTCCCGATACAGAAACCAACGGGACTGAATGTCAACTGTATTATCTGTAACGTTCGCTCATAACGACAATTAACTAATATAGTCAGGTGGTCTCAAACGTTAGACCATTAGTAATTATGGTACCACATCAACACTTGGCATTTCATTTCCATGTGTATGTTTATTGATCGGTAAATTTGATGTGTCAGTTTAAGTCGAGATTCAAACTTCACAGTCCAATTCGGATCGGTGTTTGGAATGTTAATGGTTTGAAAACGAGAACCCACAACAAATGGGAATGTTCGGAATTTGTTCAAGAAGTTTGTAATTATGATATTTTTTGTTTCACCGAGACTCACCTAGAAGAAGGATGTTCATTTAACATTCCTGGGTACCGACGCCCAGTAAATGTATATAAACCGAAATCTGCTGACAGCTCACGGGCCTTTGGTGGAATATCTGTTCTAATTAAACAAAATTTACATAAATCTGTGTCTTTTATTAAAAATACCAATACAGACTACCAGTGGATTAAGATAGCAAATCAAGGGTCAGGCATTAAACGTGACCTATATATTTGTTTTATACATATACCACCAGAGTACACTTCTTATTACTCAAAAGGACAGACAGACCCCATGGAAGATTTAACAAGAGAGATTATCAGTTATCAAAATATTGGTAATGTGATACTCTGTGGTGATTTTATTGGAAGAACTGGACAGTGTGTTGATTTCATTGAGAACGATGATCATAAATATGGTGTTGCAGATGAATATTATGCTGCGGATTGTGACATCGAATATAGACATAATCAAGACTCTACAGTGTGTTCCAGAGGTAGACGACTCCTAGAACTGTGTATTCAATCGCAAATGCGCATTTTAAATGGCCGAATAATGGGGGATTTATTGGGAAAGCTGACCCATCATAACTGTTTTGGTAGTAGTACAAGAGATTATCTTGTAACTGATAAAGAATTGATTCCTAAAGTTATGTATATTCAGGTGAGAACATTTAATAGTGTTTTGTCAGATCACTGCAAATTATCTTTCATGCTAAAAGGCCAACAGTGTGACATAGATAATCCTGATACTCATGCTAAGTGTAAACTAAGAAATTCACCTTATATCCTCAAACTTACTAATTCAGGTCTGGTTCAGTATTAAGGTATTTTGAGATCTCCACCCTTTGGTGAGCGTATACTTCATTACAGCCATGATATCCATATTACCGAACAAAATTCAGTTAACAGAGCCACACATGAATTGAATGAACTCATTACAGATGCGAGTAATTCCTGCTTTGTGAAAGTTTTCCCTTCCAGGAAGTGCAAAAAAAATACCTAAACATCATAAGCGATGGTATAATCACCTCATAGAACTACAGAAAACTGTTATCACATGATCCATTCAATTCGATGTTAAGACAAACTTTATTTCAATACACAAAGCAATATTAAAACACTTGTAAACATGAAAAGAAGATGTATACAGCTGAACTATTGAAAAAGCTCTCAGAACTTCACAGTCATGACCCAAAGGCCTATTGGAACTTGGTTAAACAACTTGATGAAGCAAATAATATGGATAAATCAGAAAACATAGAACCATCTCTATGGAAAGATTACTTCAATACTCTATATACAGCTGATCAGAAATACAATAAACGTCTGCCGTATCAATTCCTTACTTAAAGAAGAAAATGTTCCAACTTTTAATAAACTTGATTACCTAATTACTGATAAGGAAATAGCGGATGCAGTAGATTGTCTAAAAAGTAATAAATCTAGTGGCCCTGATGGAATACCTAATGAGTTAATTAAACATGGTCTAGCCACACTGTTACCTTGTATACGTAAATTGTTTAACATGGTTCTGTCATCTAGTTCCTATCCTGAAATTTGGTCTAATGGTATTATAACTCCAATTTTTAAGGCGGGTGATTCAGCAGACCCACATAATTACAGGGGTATTTGTATGTATCAGTAGTTGCCTGGGGAAGCTGTTCAATAGAGTGCTTAACAATAGACTAGATAGCGACTTCGTGGAGAATGCTATTATAGACGAGTCCCAAATTGGTTTTTGTAAGGGACATCGCACCTCTGACCACATGTTTGTATTAAGAACCTTAATTGACAGATACACCTCCCCTAAAGGAGGTAAATTATTCGCTTGTTTCGTAGATCTGTCTAAAGCTTAAGGATTCTTTTGAAACTACGACAAGCAGGCATAGGAGGTCGATTCTATGATATCATTAAGGATATGTACAGTAAGAATACCATATGTGTCAAAACATCCAGTGGATTAACAGAGTCATTTGTGTCCAATGTAGGAGTTAGACAGGGGGATACACTGAGCCCCAATTTATTTAAACTGTTCATAAATGTCCTCCCATCTTTACTGAAATGCAATGTAGATACCCCACCATATCTAAATGGCATAGCAATACCTTGCCGTTTATATGCAGATGACATGGTATTACTCTCTAAAACTAAGGAAGGTTTACAGCAAGCCTTAGACGTTCTAGACCATTATTGTGATTGTTGGTGTATTGATGTAAATGTTAACAAAACCAAGGTGGTAGTTTCTAACAAAGGCGGTAAGGTATATAATGATCAGTTCAACATTGGGAGAAAACACATAAATAATGTCAAACGCTATGAATATTTAGGAATACAATTCAGTGTAACTGGTTCTTTCACCCTTGCACAAGAAGATTTACACAACAGGGCTATCAAAGGGTTCTTCAAGCTATGCAAAAACACAAACTGTCAAACCTTGGATGTGAAATTATTTTTTCACTTGTTTGATCACATGATTAAGCCTATTGTATTGTACGGCTGTGAGATCTGGGCTGCCAATATAGATTTGGATCCCAATGTTGATATACACAAGCTCACTAGACTACACTGTGAAAAATTACATTTAAAGGCTTGTAAATATGTTCTTGGGTTTAACCGTACCACTACCACCGATGCAGTCTATGGTGAACTGGGGAGGTACCCACTGATAATATCTATAGCCAGTCAAACAGTTAACTATCTGGGCCATCTAAATACTGCTCTTGATAACTCTCTTCTAAAAGTGGCTCTGGACTACTGCAAGAATAATCCATCATCCTGGTACTCAAATGTATTAAATAGTATCCCCAAAATTCTCGGTCCCTATAACAGTATCGGTGGTGTGGCAAAAAAATCAGCTTCCTCAGGCAAAGTAAAAAAGATGTATATGTCCGCTTTTGAACAGAACTGGAAAAAAAGAATTGTTAATGGACCATCGTGTAATCGGTTGCCTGGCAGTCATAAACTTAGAACATATATGCATTTCAAATCTCGTTTTAGTCGGGAGATTTATGTTGATGTAGAGACCGTTGTAGGTCATTTGCAAGGTTCCGAACTAGCTCTCATGACCTTAATATTGAAAGGGGCAGGTAACCGGAGTTCCCATTGAACTCCGTCTTTGTCCATTGTGCAAATCTGATACGGAGGATGAATTTCACTTTTTAATTAAATGCCCTGGTTATAGCATATCTAGATGTCTATTATTTACAAATATATCACGGACTTGTGCCAACTTCATCAGTATGCCAGATAGGGCAAAATTTGTATGGCTTCTCTCTGCCGAGGACATGGTGGTCATCTCTCAGGTAGTTAACTTTATTCATCGCAACCTAATTAAGAGAAAGTACTTGATGAACAAGTGAGAAATGACTACATTGTAGTCAAAACCTGCGGCAGTGGCAATGATACAGTGAAAGACATATCAGCGGAGGTAGTGATAGTTACAGAAAAAAGCGCCATCTGCCAGTTTTTTCATGCCAAGGGAAGTCATTTACAGCTTCTAGCTCACAATTGTAGGAACTGCGTAATAGGGCTGATATCATATATATATATCCACTTTCCCCATTCAAAAGTTTCACTGGTCCGTGCCGTCTATACTGAATTGACAGACGAAGTCACAATGATCGCTTTGGCAATGTCTTGGTTCAAGTATCTTGTATGCCAAGTTTCAAAACATTCGGTTCAGCCGTTGATTTTTGCAAATCAAAAAGGCTTTCAAATATTTGGAAATCCAAACAAATTTCAAGGATTTAATCATAACCCAAAGATCTACGCTCTTCAGTCTCCCTTCTCGCTGACTTAGCTGAGCAAAATGGAAAATTGTTCAACTGTTCAAATGCAACTGTTCAAGAAGTATAATGACACTTTTCACTATTTAAATTAAGGCCTGTGACAGTCTTGATTAGAATAATTAATTAAGTTTCTGCATTTACGTGTTATATCATCTGCAAACTAAATACCTTGGCACTCTTTCCCACGCAGCAAGTCAATACCAAGTTTGCTCCTTCTATATAAATGATTAACTATTTCATCCTTAGGAAATATCTCATCTCGCATGTTTGGACAAGCCTTTTCGAAGGTTGCTGACTTTATTAATTTCTTTTAAGAAAATCAAATTCTACAAATAAGAATCATTTTAGTCAGTATCTATGAATATCTCCTCATACTCACTTCGATGATGTTTGTCACTAAGTCATTCCGAAGGTGATTTAAGTGAGAAATTTCAGGGCTAGTTCACTAAACAAGGTCTGTGTGTAAGAGAATGATGTCGAATTCTCGTTATTATCTTTTATTGACCGCCAAGTTAAAGTCAATATGAAAGGTATATAATTATCAAAATCAAACTCAAATCCCCTCCAGGAAATCAAGGCCCTAGCTTTTGAGAACGAGGTCAAATAGATGGCATTTATGGTCAGTATCTGCTAATATATGACGTAATTCCATTCGTGAAACTGATTGACAAAGTAACGTAAATTGTGAAGTGTAGAACCAGTAAATTCTAGCAGAAATGGGCTCTGGCTTGAGAGAATGATGTCAAATGCAATATGTTTCTCCCATTGTCTGCTGATACAAATAAGTATTGTATTTACGGGAGTGATTAATGCTAATCTAAAGGGAGTCTGTGCACCGAAGAAGGTGGGAACATCAATACCAGCGAAGCAAGGCCCTGACTTGCGAGAATGAGGATAGAGAGACTGTGCTCCGAAATAGGATCATTCAAAATAGCTACATGTCATGCTTGTAACAGAAAGTGTACAATATAACTGCACAACTATGATGTATTGTTCGTAAACAGGGTTGTCTAACTCATTAAATACTAAATAGTCATTTTCTGCATAAAGTCAGTTTGTGGTATTATCAATAATTCGGTATAGCTTACCGAATTAAGTGCAACTCCAGGGATTGGCGGGTCATTGTTTCGATTCCCAAAGAAGGTTAAATTATTCTTCCTTTCAGAACATATTTGCATATATGCGAATTGTCATTGCCTACCAAATTGTCATTTCCGTGAATTAAACATCTTTATTCGGCGAAAGTTTTGAGCGAATTAAAGTCTGAACGGAAATCAACGAAGCAATAATTCATAGAGTCGTCCATGAACTGTATGTATACTAGTTGAACCGCTGACAAGGCTGTGGTTCATCGTCCTTGCTATACAAGCAAGTTCAAAGATATTGTAACGTGTATACTGTTCAGTGAAACTGATTAGAACTGAAGGCAGTGGGTTGAATGGTAGGCCAGAATTAAAATAGTTTTGGTGACTTAAGATAAATTGACAACTCACCGGACCGGATCAAGGATTAAGGACTGTCTGAACGAAAATCAACGTAATAATTAATTCCAGTGAGAAGTAGCAAATGCATTACAAAGTGTCTGAAGGCAGGGTTGTCATGAGACATCGGGGATAGAAAAGTGTGGCAGAGATCTCACTGTCTTAGCGCATGCGTATTTCAAAAAGTCACAAGAACAACAAGAACAACAAGAACAACAAGTGAGAAATGACTACATTGTAGTCAAAACCTGCGGCAGTGGCAATAATACAGTGAAAGACATATCAGCGGAGGTAGTGGTAATTGTAGAAAAAAAGCGCCATCTGTCAGTGTTTTTATGCCAAGGGAAGTAGTTTTCAACTTAACCCACAATTGTAGGGATTGCGTAATAGTTCTGATACCATATATACCATATATATATATTCACTTTCCCCATTCAAAATCCGACGATTTTGACTCGGCCGTGCCGTCTATACTGAATTGACAGATGAACTCACCATGATCGCTTTGGCAATGTTTTGGTACAAATATCGTGTATGCCAAAGTAGTGTTTCAAAACATTCATTTCAGTCGTTACTTTTTGCAAATCAAAAAGGCTTTCAAATATTCGGAAATCCAAACAAATTTCGATATTCGGAAATCCAAACAAATTTAGAGGATTTAGTCATAGCGCGAAAATCTGCGCTCTTCAGTCTCCCTTCTCGCTTAATTTGCCGATCAAAATGGAAAATTTATATTTCCTTCAAAGTTATTTTTCAATAAATTTAGTATGAGGTCTATCACTTCGATCTGTGAAACTACGGAATGGGATTTAAGGCTTTATCGAACTGTCCAAGAGGCATAATGACACTTTTTCACTATTCAAATTGAAGCCTGTTACAGTCTTGATATTCGATTAAAATAATTAAGTTTCAATACCAAGACATGGTTTGTTTCTTCTATATAAATGATTAACTATTTCATTCTTAGGAAATATCATCTCATCTGACATGTTCGGCCAAGCCTTTCCGAAGGTTGCTAATTTTATTAATTTCTTTTCTTTAAAATCAAATTCTGCAAACAAGAAACATTTCTAGTCAGTAGCTATGAATATCTTCCTATACTCAATTTGCGAATATGTTTGTCATTCCGAAGGTGATTCAAGTGCGAAGTTTCGGGGCTAGTTCACTAAACAAGGTCCGTGTGTAAGAGAATGATGTCGAATTCTCGTTATTATCTTTTGATACATCAAATTGTTGCATTCGCGAAAATGACTGCCAAGTTAAAGTCAATGCGAAGTATCAAAATCAAACTCGAAAACCCCTCCAGGAAAACAAAAGCCCTAGCTTTTGGGCACGAGGTCAACATCGTTTTTATGGTCAGTATCTGCTATATATGACGTAAACTGATTGACAAAGTAACGTAAATTTTGTATAGAACCAGTAAATTCTAGCAAAAATGGGCTCCGACTTGAGAGAATGATGTCAAATGTAATATGTTTTTGCGCATTGCCTGCTGATACACATAAGTATTGAATTTACGGAAGTGAATAATGCTATTCTAAAGGGATTCTGAGTGCGGAAGAGGACGGGAACATCAATACCAGCGAATCAAGGCCCTGGCTTGCGAGAATGAGGATAGAGAGGCTATGTTCTGAAAGAGAATCATTCAAAATAGCTATTTGCCAAATGTCATGCAACCGAAAGTGCACAATATAACTGCACGACTGCGAGGTATTGTTCAAACACAGGGGTGTCCAACTCATTAAATACTACATAGTCATTTCTGTCTCTTCGAAGTGGGCTACCATTTGAAATTGTCCGGTAATGAGTGAGTCCATCTGAATCCTTTCGTCGGCAAAATAAGCATTCAAGATTCAAGATTTTATTGTACAAACACCAGTCAAAGGCAGAGTACAAAATTTTAAGAGGAATACAACTACAGAAACAATGGAACAGTGACATGAATATTAATATTTATATATATGTTATATCTGAGAGATATGTTATATC
>JAVTVY010030243.1:0-12489 GCA_036873755.1 Hanleya hanleyi | reverse complement strand
TTCACGTCTCGTCATTTAGAACACGATGGGAAGGATTTCGAAGCGAAACGGTGAAATTTTTGGGAAAAGTTCACCGAGGCCTGGGTAAGCCCATAGGCCTATACTGCATGGCTATGGGGTATAGGTCCATACGGGGTGGACGTTTTGTGGTCTAGGTGAGCCCCTAATGATCCTATGGTGTCGTATGAGGTCTTATTTTGAAGCTCTCGTTGAGGAGCATCCGACTGTACTAATGGTTCGTCCGTTTTCAATAGTCTGCGCATGCGCAGTCTGGCCGTAGTATAGAAAGCAGGCATTTTGGGGGGTATGTGTGGGTGTGTTTGGGGTAGAGATGGACCGCTATGGGTTCGAATGGGTCGTGGAAGGTGTCAAAGTGAAGCAGAATGGCGTGTTTTTGGGTGCAAGTCGCGTCAATCTGCGCATGCGCAGTTGGTTGTAGTAAGTAAAGTGGTCATTTTGGGGTAGTACAGGAGGGTATTTGGGGTAAAGATGGACCATCCTTGGTTCAGTGCGTCCTGGAAGATGTCATGTTGTAGGTCTCGGGGTGTAGACTCCGATTTGAGGGATTTCCACGTCATCTGTGACGTCATCGGTGACGTCATCGGTACGAGTAGTAGCGAAAGTGGACATTTTGGGGCAGTGAAGGAAGGTGTTTGGTGTAGAGAGGGACCATCCTTGGTCCGAATGCGTCGTGTGTGGTGTCATTTTGTAGCTCTTGGGGTGTAGACCCCGATTTGAGGGATGTGCACGTCATCTGTGACGTCATTGGTGACGTCATCAGTACGAGTAGTAGCCAAAGTGGACATTTTGGGGCAGTGAAGGAAGGTATTTGGTGTAGAGAGGGACCATCCTTGGTCCGAATGCGTCGTATGAGGTGTCATCTTGTAGCAACGCCCGCCAACGCCAAGCTTAATGCTTCAACGCTCTGGTGAAATAGCTCAGAAGTTCTGATTTTCTAGATATTCCATGGAATTGTCACTAATTCTTCGAAATGCAGTGACGCCCGTCAACGCTCGTAGTTACGCCTTAACGCTCTAACATAACGCCTTGACGCCATGATATAGACCGGAGAGAGAACAACAACAACAAGGATGACACATGAGAGAACAACAACAAGAAGAAGTTTTTTCATATAGTTTATTTTCCCCAATGTTACATCATACCCACGCTGGGGGAGCCGCGTTGGGTATGTTTACAACTCAAAAAGACTCTTGCCCAATCAGAGGCCACCATTTGCATCTGTCCTATTCGTTCCTGTCCGTTAGATTCTTGTCCAATCAGAAGTCGCCATTTCAGAAGGTTCCATCTTTGCTCGGTGTGACCTAAGCGTCGTCGGGCAGGCCTGGATATTCTTCGGGCAGCATGTCCTGAAACAGTTGTTTGCGCATTCTGATCGCATTTTCCAGGGCCTCGGTGGGTGGTAGCCCCATGGCCTCTTCCAAGTGACGCTTGGTCTTCATGATGGACCTGTGCGTGGGGTCGCCTTTCATTTTAAGCGGTAGTAAGGTATACTGTTCATAGATCGCCATGGCTGTTTTCCTGATGCGGGGGCGCATTTGGGTGTACGTCTGTTGTAAATTATCCTCTCCGGCGTCCTCGATCGCTGCAGCGTAAATATTGACAGCTGCTGTCCCAATACGATCCCAGAAGGTAGGTTCTGCCTCACTTTCCACGGACGTAGGCTGACTATCTGAGGTCAAGCTCTCCGTATCACTAGATAGACTCTCAGCAATCTCTGTTTCGGTATTAGTCGATACACTCTCAGCAGTCTCTGTATCAGCATCCGCCTCAACGGACTCCTCGGAGTCTTCAATCCCATGTATATTTTCTGGTGTCGCATCATATCGTAATGTCTGGTGAACGTGCGTTCGCACTCAGAGCAAGTATAAGCCATGTTGACGGTTGAACGTCGACTGTGCGTGTTTTTGGAAATACGCTTGCTTTTATAGACAGTAACGCCCATCAACGCTTAGCTTAACGCTTCAACGCCCTGGTGAATTAGCTCAGAAGCTCTGATTTTCATGGAATTGACAGCAATTCATCGAAATGCAGTGACGCCCGTCGTTACGCCTTAACACCCGTCTCAACGCCTTAACACACTTTCTTAACGCTTTAACGTCGTTTAATGATGCGTTCGAACAAATGTTTCTTTTGTGCTATTGCTCTGACATACGCCGCTTTCCAGTTCATGCCCGAGGTTTTCAACATCGACGCTGTTCTTTCAATTTTCATATGGACTGGGTCCTTATCCAACAATTTCATATGGGTCACGAGGTCGACATACCGCTGACGTAAAGCCCGTCGTAGTCTGGGTGCCAATTCGACCAATACGTAAGGACTGATGAGGGACACATGTTCATTCCTATATGTACAGACACCACCACCAACACCACCACCACACACTGCCACCACACAAACACACAACACCACCACATTCCACCCCTGCGCGCAAGGGGTCAAATGTCAGTTCCGGTCACGTGACCGGAAGCAGAAGCGTCCTCACAGAGGTCATATGCAAATGTCACTTCCGAGCTCTGAGCTCCACACGCTTTGAGCTCCAAGTGCTCCGATCCAAGAGCTCTGCCACACGGGAGCTCCCACCACCACTACCGGACGTTGACGCCCGTCAACGCCCGATGGTGGCGGTGGTGGTGGTGGTGGTGGTGGAATGTGGTGGTGGTGTGTTTGTGTGTGTGCAGTGGTAGTGTGTGGTGGTGGTGTTGGTGGTGGTGTCTGTACATTGCGTGCAGGGGTCAAAGGTCAGTTCCGGTCACGTGAACGGAAGCGGAAGTGACCTCACAGAGGTCATATGCCACTGTCACGGTGGTGGTGGTGGTGGAATGTGGTGGTGGTGTGTGTGTGTGTTTGTGTGGTGGTAGTGTATGGTGGTGGTGTTGGTGGTGGTATCTGTACATATAGGAATAAACATGTGTCCCTCATCAGTCCTTATGTATTGGTCGAATTGGCACCCAGACTACGACGGGCTTTACGTCAGCGGTATGTCGACCTCGTGACCCATATGAAATTGTTGGACAAGGACCCAGTCCATATGGAAATTGAAAGAACAGCGTCGATGTTGAAAACCTCGGGCATGAACCGGAAAGCGGCGTATGTCAGAGCAATAGCACAAAAGAAACATTTGTTCGAACGCATCATTAAACGACATTAAAGCGTTAAGAAAGTGTGTTAAGGTGTTGAGACGGCCGTTAAGGCGTAACGACGGGCGTTGACGGGCGTCACTGCATTTCGATGAATTGGTGTCAATTCCATGAAAATCAGAGCTTCTGAGCTAATTCACCAGGGCGTTGAAGCGTTAAGCTAAGCGTTGATGGGCGTTACTGTCTATAAAAGCAGGCGTATTTCCAAAAACACGCACAGTCGACGTTCAACCGTCAACATGGCTTATACTTGCTCTGAGTGCGAACGCACGTTCACCAGACATTACGATATGATGCGACACCAGAAAAATATACATGGGATTGAAGACTCCGAGGAGTCCGTTGAGGCGGATGCTGATACAGAGACTGCTGAGAGTGTATCGACTGATACCGAAACAGAGATTGCTGAGAGTCTATCTAGTGATACGGAGAGCTTGACCTCAGATAGTCAGCCTACGTCCGTGGAAAGTGAGGCAGAACCTACCTTCTGGGATCGTATTGTGACAGCAGCTATCAATACGTACGCTGCAACGATCGAGGACGCCAGACGTACAACAGACGTACACCCAATGCGCCCCCGCATCAGGAAAGCAGCCATGGCGATCTATGAACAGTATACCTTACTACCGCTTGAAATGAAAGGCGACCCCACGCACAGGTCCATCATGAAGGCCAAGCGTCACTTGGAAGAGGCTATGGGGCTACCACCCACCGAGGCCCTGGAAAATGCGATCAGAATGCGCAAACAACTGTTTCAGGACATGCTGCCCGAAGAATATCCAGGCCTGTCCGACGACGCTTAGGTCACACCGAGCAAAGATGGAACCTTCTGAAATGGCGACTTCTGATTGGACAAGAATACATCTAACGGACAGGAACGAATATGACAGATGCAAATGGTGGCCTCTGATTGGGCAAGAGTCTTTTTGAGTTGTAAACATACCCAACGCGGCTCCCCCAGCGTGGGTATGCTGTAACATTGGGGAAAATAGACTATATGAAAAAACTTCTTGTTGTTGTTGTTCTCTCATGTGTCATCCTTGTTGTTGTTGTTGTTCTCTCTCCGGTCTATATCATGGCGTCAAGGCGTTATGTTAGAGCGTTAAGGCGTAACTACGAGCGTTGACGGGCGTCACTGCATTTCGAAGAATTAGTGACAATTCCATGGAATATCTAGAAAATCAGAACTTCTGAGCTATTTCACCAGGGCGTTGAAGCGTTAAGCTTGGCGTTGGCGGGCGTTGCTACAAGATGACACCTCATACGACGCATTCGGACCAAGGATGGTCCCTCTCTACACCAAATACCTTCCTTCACTGCCCCAAAATGTCCACTTTGGCTACTACTCGTACTGATGACGTCACCAATGACTCACAGATGACGTGAACATCCCTCAAATCGGGTCTACACCCCAAGAGCTACAAAATGACACCACACACGACGCATTCGGACCAAGGATGGTCCCTCTCTACACCAAACACCTTCCTTCACTGCCCCAAAATGTCCACTTTCGCTACTACTCGTACCGATGACGTCACAGATGACGTGGACATCCCTCAAATCGGAGTCTACACCCCGAGACCTACAACATGTCACCTTCCAGGACGCATTGAACCAAGGATGGTCCATCTCTACCCCAAATACCTTCCTGTACTACCCCCAAATGACCACTTTACTTACTACAACCAACTGCGCATGCGCAGATTGACGCGACTTGCATCCAAAAACACGCCATTCTGACTCTACCTCACACAAGCTTCACTTTGACACCTTCCACGACCCATTCGAACGCATAGCGGCCCATCTCTACCCCAAACACACCCCCACATACCCCCCAAAATGGCTGCTTTCTATACTACGGCCAGACTGCGCATGCGCAGACTATTGAAAACGGACAAACCATTAGTACAGTCGGATGCTCCTCAACGAGAGCTTCAAAATAAGACCTCATACGACACCACCATAGGATCATTAGGGGCTCACCTAGACCCCAAAACGTCCACCCCGTATGGACCTATACCCCATAGCCATGCAGTATAGGCCTATGGGCTTACCCAGGCCTCGGTGAACTTCACCGTTTCGCCGTTTCGCGTCGAAACCCTTCCCATCGTGTTCTAAATGACGAGACGTGAAAAACAAATCCAAACAACCCATATCACAATGAACGTGTGTGAATTTCCCAGGTTGGACCTATACCCCCCATATAGCCAGCCTATAGGCCTATATACAGACCTCGGTGACTTTTCCCAAAAATTTCACCAATTCGCTCCGGGACCCCTCCCATTATGTTTTTCGGGCGAGACGAGAAAAACGAGACCCCATAACCCATAGTAACACCCACCAAAAAAATTGACCACCTCTCCCCCATTATAGCCAGTATGAGCCTATATACAGACCTCGGTGACTTTTCCCAAAAATTTCACCGATTCGCTCCGGGACCCCTCCCATTGTGTTTTTCTCGGCGAGACGAGAAAAACGAGACCCCACAAGCCATAGTAACACCCACAAAAAAAATTGACCATCCCCATACCCCATACAGGCATTTTCCCTTATATTGTATAATACAGACCCCTATTGTAGGGGTAAAGTCCGAGTTCCGCTTTTTATATTTTCGGAAAACAATCCTAATTTTACATGCACCCACCCTATTGACTTGATAGACAGGCCCCGATAAGCCCGGGAACCGATATTAGCCCTTTTGGCTAGGGTTGATAGGGGTTTTCCCCTATTTTAGGGGTAAAGTCCGTATTCCGCTTTTTATAGTTTCGGGAAAAAATCCTAATTTTACATGCACCCACCCCATTGACTGGATAGGCAGGTCCCGATAAGCCCGGGACCGATATTAGCCCTTTTGGCTAGAGTTGATAGGTGTTTTCCCCTATTTTAGGGGTAAAATCCGTATTCCGCTTTTTATAGTTTCGGGAAAAAATCATAATTTTACATGCACCCACCCATGACTGGATGCCCCTTCACGAATGCTTCAATTTGATACCTCACTCGACCCAATCGGACCATGCAGCGTATTTGAAGGCTGGGGACTACTTTTTCTCCGCGGAAGCTTTTTCCCGCGACCGCATCACCGCCAGACCGCATCACCGCGGAAGAATACATGCCCAGGGACCCTTTGCCGGAACTATAGTCACCCAGAGTTACCTCCCCCTAGATTGGAACTCTTCTGTGCTGGAGGTAGTTTTTGGTCTCTTGAGCTGGTGGCGCCCCCTGGTGGATACAAGAGTTATCTCCCCCGGCAAAATATGAGTTTAAATGCCGTGGACATACTACTACTGGTTTAGGAGTGAGGCAAAACTTTAGGGCTCCGTGGATACTATCAGATCTGCCGCTTTCAATTCTGGTCGGCCATTAGTGTCTTTATTGACGCATACTATAAGCTCTCGCCCTGATTCTCAACATGCTTTTGTTTCCGATCTTTCTACAGGTAAAAAGAATACGATGTCTGTAACTGATGGATGTGCTTGAGGATCAATTGACAGGGAAATCAGGTGATGTGGTAGTAGAAGTTGAGCTTCCCCAGTCTCCCATGGATATCGAAAAGGGTCCCACCAAATGAAGATTGGTAGCACAAACTGAATCGATGATCGTCGGGAATTCTTAGGACACAATGCTGTATCAGATACTAGTGGAAACGGACTTCCAACAGCTTCTGATTCATCAGCTCGTGTGTTAGCCGAGACTAATCTAACGACTTCGTTCCTCAAGCGACTGCTGCCGGGGCTGCTGCCCTACTCACTTCCGGTGCGACCGATCAATTTCCGGCCAACTTGAATGTGACTACTACCACCTTGACAGGACCCGGACTTCCGCTGCCATATCAAGTATTATGACACCGACAGTCTGCTTTACATCTGTTTGTACTGGTTTAGGCGACTATGTCGGCAAGTCAAACTCAGATGTTATCTAACTATGTGAGAGACATACAACACTCCCATGAAGTTCAACAAATTAGTGTACAGGCAACGGAAGTTATGAATAGTACAACTAATGGTACTTCCGTTCGTCCACAATTCGCTCATGGTTATGCTTGTTCGACTGTAATTGCAGCAGACTTGCTCGGTGTCCAACCACAAGTGTACTCAGATCCGCATCTACGCTTACCTAGACCCTCCATGCCAGTTCCACTTCTAGTTCCGGTGAGGGTCACTCGCCCTAGAGGCCCAGTTCCACATCCGGCTATATGTGCTGATCAAGGTGCTTGGACGAGACTTCCGGTTCGCCCACAGATGCAGTGGCTATCCGGTACATCAAACTGTAGTATCTGATAACACCACTGCGAACATACTGTTGTTGGCCGACAATCGGCGGAATTAGATTATTATAGGCAGTTGTTGGCTCCGGGTGCGAGGAGACCACTTCCGGTTAACATTCAACAACAACTTCCGGTTACGGTCATGACTTCTGGTCTCCTGGATTTGACAGCCCCGGGTGACATCACCTCGTCCACACTAGTAGTGATACCTTTTCCAGAGGGGAAGATTGACACTCAGCGGAGGGCAAGAGAGAATCTTAGCGGTATGCTCAGATGCTGAGCACAGTCTATGATAAATACCATGCCTGCGGTTCCAATTACCTATGACGGGGCTACTACATCACTGCCTCCATCTAAGGCCATTCATAATTTGAATACCATGTTTGAGACGGTGTTAAACATTGTTGCAGAAACTTATAAAACAGGGCTATTCCACCAAGCGCCTCCACTCAAAGTTTTTCAAATTTGGCGATACATATCGCATGCTGATAGCAAAATACGAACGTAGCGTGCAAGATCTATGGCGCTACGTTTCGTAACTTGTGTCTAATTCCGCTTAACCCGGGGCTAGGGGCCGTATGAACCCATGTACTTCAAGATCCTCATGGTACTCATATGAACAGTCACAATCAAGCGTGACTGAGATACATCATTCTTTAGATGACGACTTTACAACGAATATTATGGATTAAGAATACTGATCAGCGATACGGATTTCATATTTTTGGAACATCATGATGTCTTGCCGGCATCATTGAAAACTGTTGACCGCTTCTCTCTTGCAGGAAACAAGCCTATGTTTATGTATACTATGATTGTCTTTTTGAATTTGGTGCTAATACTGTTATATGGAATATGGAATAGGTCTAGACGCTTGTAATTGACTACGTTGAAGACGCCACGGGATAGGTTACGGAGAACAGCTCCTGGTGTCCAGCTGTTCCGGCCTGCTCAACCTTCTGTTCCATTTCCGGTAATCAGACCCGCGCCTAGGTTTTATCAGATACATAGTTCAGATTTTGCTTTCAAGGCAGCGGATATGAACCAGCACTGCACCTACCTGTGTAAAAACAAGCCTCCTGTAAAAACAGAGGTGCTATTGACCGAAAGTCAAGCGGTCATCCTGGAGGATGCTGCAAGCCAGTGGGTGGGGATTGCGTCGCATATGGACTGGTTTCTGAGAGCTATCCATGGTGCACACAGTTGCATGTCTGCTTCCCCTTTGGCGACCCACTTCCAGTCCGACCTCAGGATCATATCGGACTACCAGACCTCGCACGCTAAAGGCGATGCACTGGCGCAGGCTGCGTTCTCGGCAGCTATGCTTGTGAATCAGCGGCTCATTCCATACATGACTGTACCTCATTATTACGCTCCGGACTTGGTGAGGAATACTCTTATTAGAGCAGTCTCCCTCGTTGCTACTGTTCAAAGGTGCATGTTCTTCGGACAGCGCTGCCTTGGCGCACGCCAAGATGGACAGCCGGATCAGAACACATGCTTCTGACTCGAATTTCGGTAAGAGAATCTCGTCCTTCCCGTCCGTCAGCCAAGAGCTCGAAATCGTCTTCTTCGTCTTCTTCAGGTCCAAAGAAAGACTCAAGGTCGACTTCCGGTAACCATGAACAGCCGAGCCAGAACAACTGCATGGCGGAACCACTGACTACCACAGTTTCCGATCCCGCCAATTCCCAGACTTCCATTGGGGAAAGACTGCAGAGGTTTTGGCGGTACTGGACCAAAATTGGGGCAGATCCATGGGTCATCCGCACCCTACTGTACGGATATCCTCTTACGTACGCTCAATGTGAATTCTCCTCTCACAACAGCTCCTGCGTCGTCGACTATACCTGTACGACCGTAGCACTTAAAGAAAATTCCAGCTGCCGTCGACAAACTAGTTCTGAAGCACACAGCAATAGAATTACCACCGTCCTACCTTAGCCCCTGGTTCTACTCTTCGGTTTTTCTCGTTCTGAAGAAGCACACCAAGGAGATGCGCATGGCCATAAACCTGTGTAAACGCAACAAGGACTTCCTGGAGCAGCCTCCGCATTTCCGGATGGAATCCTTCCGCTCCATAAGTCTAGCTCTGGTGCAAGGGGACTGGTTGACTTCATTGGACCTATGGGATGCGTACCTTCACATCTCTAGACATCCAGATTATCGGAAGTACTCAGACTTCTGGTCGGCCATCGGCGATTCCAAATTCAGGTATTTCCGTTTGGCCTATCCATGTCCCCTTGGGTCTTCACCAGGGTGTTCCAGTCGTTAGCCAGTATTCTGCACAGCAGAGGTTTGAAGTACAATTCCTACCTCGACGACTCTCTAATTCGCAACATGTCCAGAGAACAGATTAATCTCGACACGGACTTGTCGTACTATTGGGTTACCTCCAACACAAGGACAAGTCCGAATTGGTTCCGGCTCAGCAACGTATCTTCCTAGTCCTTAATGATTCATCTGAACAAATTATGGGTCAACAGGCATCAGAATCCATCGATTCCTGTCACAGAGGGTGGCAAACGTCTGCTATCATGCTGGTTCGACCCCATCAACGTGATGTCTGGTGTAACACTCTTTCCGTTTCGTCCTACACAACATCTGTTCACGGACGCTTCGTTGGAGGGCTGAGGAGCCCATTTCGATTACAAATCGATACCCGACTCCTGGACTTCAGCAGAGAAGCCCCTACACATCAATGTTCTCCGCTGAGAATGAGTTTATGGCAGTCCGTCGTGCCGCTCGAACATTGTTGCCTTACCTGGAAGACCAGTTTCTGCGACAGACAATATAATTAACAGTCCTGGCCTACATCAACAAACAAGGGGGTACTCGCTCATCCCAGCTGTTGATTCAAGTCATTTCTGAGTTGTTTTTCGACCATTTCTTGGACTAACAACATTTCTGTTCGGGCCTTGTCCAGATGGAATCATATTCTGACAACGGGATGGCAACTACATCTGGAGATCATGATTTCCGTGGTGTGAAAGACACCATTAGTAGATCTGTTTGTCACCAGGCTAAACAATCAGCTTCCGGTAAACGTGTCTCCGGTTCCGGATCAAGCAGCGATGGGAGTCGATGCATCGTCCCTAGTTATGTCGGGAATGGTAGCCTATGCTTTCCCACTCCCGGCTATCATACCCAAAGTTCTGTAGAAGATTCGCACACACATGTGTGTGATTTATCTGGTGACACCATGGTACCCAGCGCGCCTATAGTTTCCTGATCTTTTGGACTCTTGGTCGACTGTCCCCGATTGACCGACAATTTTCAGCTCCTAAGCTTCCGAAGTGGGACTCTGTGTCGCTCTTCCTCCCGCCATTCTTTGCGTGGCATTCTATGCAATGGTTCGTGAGTAGTAGGGAGGGAGCACGAAGGGGCCCCTTTTCCAGGGAGGTAACTCTTGGTGCCCTTTTTTCCAGGTTAAAGGTATAGGGCACGCCCCATCGCCTTTCACCTCTGGGGTGCAGGGGGCGCCACCAGCTCAAGGTCACGTGGAGGTCAAAAGTAGTTCCGGCAACCTGTAACCTTTGTATTCCTCCGCGGACAGAACGTAGTCCCATGTCAACCAAGTGACTTCCAATGTTAATGTATACGGGGAATGCCTAAAAAGAGTATGGGAATAGACGTTTTGTGACAGGGGTGGGTCCCTAGTGGACCGAATGGGTCGAGTGAGGTGTCAAAGTGAAGCGCTCCTCTAGGGCCATTCAGTCATGGGTGGGTGCATGTAAAATTAGGATTTTTTCCCGAAACCATAAAAAGCGGAACACGGACTTTACCCCTAAACTAGGGGTAAACCCCTATCAACTCTAGCCAAAAGGGCTAATATCGGTCTCCGGGCTTATCGGGCCTGCCTATCAAGTCAATGGGGTGGGTGCATGTAAAATTATGATTTGTCCCCGAAAATATAAAAAGCGGAACACGGACTTTACCCCTAAACTAGGGGAAAACCCCTATCAACCCTAGCCAAAAGGGCTAATATCGGTCCCCGGGCTTCATCGGGGCCTGCCTATCAAGTCAATGGATGGTACAAATTCTAGGATTTTCTCCCGAAACTATAAAAGTGAACACGGACTTTACCCCTAAAAATAGGTGAAAACCTATCAACCCTAGCCAAAAGGGCTAATATTGGTCCCCGGGCTTATCGGGGCCTGCCTATCAAGTCAATGGGGTGGGTGCATGTCAAATTAGGATTTTTTCCCGAAACTATAAAAAGCGGAACACGGACTTTACCCCTACAATAGGGGTCTGTATTATACAATATAAGGGAAAATGCCTGTATGGGGTATGGGGATGGTCAATTTTTTTCGTGGGCTTTACTATGGCTTGTGGGGCCTCGTTTTTCTCGTTTCGCCAAGAAAATGACAATGGGAAGGGTCCCGGAGCGAATCGGTGAAATTTTGGGGAAAAGTCACCGAGTTCTGTATATAGGCCTATAGGCTGGCTATATGGGGGTATAGGTTCAACCTGGGAAATTCACACACGTTCATTGTGATATGGGTTGCTTGGATTTGTTTTTCACGTCTAGTCATTTAGAACACGATGGAAAGGGTCTCGGAGCGCAACGGTGAATATTTTGGAAAAGTACCATATAGTCCCATACTGGCTATATGGGGGTAAAGGTTCAACCTTGGAAATTCACACACGTTCATTGTGATATGGGCTGTTTGGATTTGTTTTTCACGTCTCGTCATTTAGAACACGATGGGAAGGGTCCCGGAGCGAAACGGTGAAATTTTTGGAAAAAGCTCACCGAGGCCTGGGTAGGCCCATAGGCTGGCTATGGGGTATAGGTCCAACCTGGGAAATTCACACACGTTCATTGTGATATGGGTTGTTTGGTCTTGTTTTTCACGTCTCGTCATTTAGAACACGATGGAGCGAAGCGGTGAAATATTTGGAAAAAGTTCACCGAGGCCTGGCTAGGCCCATAGGCCTATACTGCATGGCTATGGAGGTATAGGCCCATACGGGGTGAAAGTTTTTGGGGTCTAGGTGAGCCCCTTATGATCCTATGGTGTCGTATGAGGTCTTATTTTGAAGCTCCCGTGGAGTTTGTAA
>JAVTVY010030242.1:0-13543 GCA_036873755.1 Hanleya hanleyi | reverse complement strand
ATGATTTCTAAAGGCCTGTACATAAGAAATCACCACCCAGGTATTTCCACAGTATACATGTGAACCCATGTGTCTGATTCATGAAAACTGTAAAAGTCCTCGAAAGACAGAGAAAATGGAAAAGAAATATGCAAGTAACATCAAGACCACAGCTGGCTATATTGCACCACCGATCATGCCAATGCACGAAGCAAACAACCATGCATCTTATGAACCCTGCCCTCCGAGTCAAATAGAGGGTCACTTTGTCTTAATATTTTATATTTCCTGTGCGCATGAAATTTCCCCAAAACCATGGAAACCCAAGCCATTTATGGCCGAATATTGAAAACAAAACATTGGAAAAAGCCAGGGAATACTAATCAGGCTTTTGCACAGAACTGATATAATTGTATGCGTCAAATGTAACCAAATGTCAATTCATTGCCCGGTGCCTAACCTTGGCCAGACATATCACGTGGGCAATGATGTCAATATGCGCCTTCCATGGCTATAAAGAATGATATATCTCGGGACTGTCCTATTATATTTCAATAATTACTGGTACTGGCAGATAAGGGAATGGGAATTTAGCAGAAAAATACTGTTACGTAACATACATATATGACTACATTACTTGTATCAACCAGCGAGTGAGTGAGTGAATATGATTTAACGTCGCCTCCAACACTATTTTAGTCATATCACAACGTTTGGTTCCTATTCCTTTTCCCACCTGGAAACCACACGGGTAGGGTCCTATTCCTATTAACCCCTGGGAACCCACAGGTGGGGTCCCCTTCCTTTTCACACCCGGGAACCCCACGGGTGCCCCATTTAGTCACCTCTTTCGACAAGCTCTCTGAGGGGCTGAGGCCTATTCTTACCATGACCTGGAGTGTGCACATGAACGACACCCCAGGTCAATACAAGATAAAAATGTAGTAACTTGCTGGAATAAAACACTGATTTCTATATTTCAGTGATAAGGCTTGAGAAGTACATGTATAACCGATGTACATATAAAAAAGTACACATGCACTTACCCAGACATGCGGGGGCCACTGGATCCCAGCTCCCTGAATCTGCACAACTTGAAACCACAAATTCATCATTACTCCCTGAAAATGTTGCATTCGCAAAACACCTAAAAGATAAGACAGAAAGAAAAATATTGCTCAGAACTCGGGGGCTATTGACATTCAGATGCATGTGTGGTGTGGATTAGGAAAGTCTGGTTGCAACACATTTACTGAAATAGCAATGTCAGCTTGAAAGACTAAGGCCAAAGTTAATTGAATGTTTGTTCGCAGCAACAACCTTAGAAATCTGGTAAATTTAGGTAGGGTCTTCAGGAAATAAGCCCATTTAAACATGTTAAATTGTCCAAACATGTCATTTTCCAAAATTTGATCAGACATCAGGGCTTCGTGTTTAGCGCGAGTGATAGCTCACCTGCACGCAAACACTCGCGTAAATTCATGTCACGAGAGTGATTTTAGCTCACGTAAACTATCACATTTTATATTGTATTATATAGCAATCACTCGCCTGACTTTTAAATAACCTCTCCTAAATATTTTGACGTGAGCTATTTTTAGTTCGCGCACTAATTCTAAACACGAAGCCCTGAGACATATATGCTAAAACATAGGCTGGATAACCACTTTTGATCAAACAAGGCAAGATTTTGATCAGACAGGTGTCTGCTATTTCAGATCCTGTTTTGGTAGGAATTTTTATTTATATTTTTTTTTTGTCGGTCAAATGAATTTACAAGATTGTTTTTTTTTATATGATTTTAAACAAAAAACTGTCCAATCACAAGTATTTGAGAAAGTAATGCTAATAAAGAGGGAGGGAGGGAATTTGGCTTAATGTCACACTCAAGTTTGTTTCACTCATATGGTGACAGTCAGTTTGGTTGGTGGAGGAAGCCGGAGTACCCGGAGAGAACCACTGCCCTTCGGCAAGTAACTGACAAACTTTCACACATGGGCCAGCTGGGTTCGAACCCTTGCCGGTTCAGCGGTGTGAGGCTAGCGGTCACCAGAGAAGCGCCTTAGACCACTCGGCCACCGAGGGCCCCCTGCTAATAAAGAGTTTTGAGTAGGGAACTGAAGGGTTGGCCAGGTTACGGCCAACAAACATTCATTTGAGGAAGGCCTATACCTACAACAAGGCAGAAATAACTTAACCTTGAATATGATTCCCTCACGTAGAAATCATGATAGAACTAACGCTGTGGATTATAATGATAATGCTGATGTGTCGAGTGGAGAACAAGAGCATGACTCGTATATGACTGTGCATGAAATCACATTGAGGAAAAATGCTGTGAGGAACATGAGACTGATCTAATCAAACCTCTCGGCTTTCCCAAAGTGATTGAGATCCATGTATAGTGTGAATTGGGGAAGCAATAGTTCTGTGTGGGATGATCAAGATATACCGCTAGTTGGTTACATTCAGGCATATACATGTAGGAGAGAAATAGAAAAATTATATATCTGTAAAGGGGCATAACTCTGTAAAATATGGGTCGAGGGGAGCCACTTTAGATAGGCGGACTTACCACTCTGTAAAATAAGAACCAAGATGAATACATGTGTAAGCTGTACCGAACACGGATTTGCAGATATAACTTGTACATTCAGCTACAAATAACAAAATCGGAGATTATTACATCCGAAAGGGGCATAACTCCATAAGCCGAGGTGAGTAATCCTTTGTTAACTTGTAGAATACAACAATCTAATAAGTTTCCAAAATATAGTAGCTATACCAAACACAGTTCTGCAGATATAGCTGGTTTCATTCAGGCATATAGGGCAGAAATAGAAATTAATATATCTGTAAAGGGGCAGAACTCTGTATAATATGGGCCGAGGGAGCTAATTTCGACATGCATCTTACTTAGCGCTAGATAAATAAGTGTTGAAATTTGGCTTAATGTCACACTCAAGTTTGTTTCACTCATATGGTGACAGTCAGTTTGGTTGGTGGAGGAAGCCGGAGTACCCGGAGAGAACCGCTGCCCTTCGGCAAGTAACTGACAAACTTTCACACATGGACCAGCTGGGCTCGAACCTGTGCCGGTTCAGCGGTGTGAGGCTAGCAGTCAACAGCGAAGCGCCTTAGACCACTCGGCTACCGAGGGCCCTGGTTGAAAATTTGGTGGTTGTGTCTCAAGCGGTTTTGCCTAAAATGCGGTAATGGACAGACGGACGTATGGACAGACGGACGTACATGGCAACGACAATACCCCGAGGCCAAAATGGCCGAGGGGTAAAAACCCTACAAGTGCGTTTTCTACTACAACCAAGGGGCATATGCTGTTGATGTGTTTGGTGAATATCTCAGCCTGCACCTATATTATGTTACTAGTCGCGAGAGAAAAAAGGCTTACATGTACGTAAACTACATTATTGGGCAATAATATTTCTTTGCGACTAAGATAAAAAGAAGTTGTGGCATGTCTGTTCAGCAATTTTACTTTTTATTTTCGTAACTTTAGTGAAATCCAACAAGGGTTATGTGTAACCCGGCAGCTCGCCTTTTGGGTATTCAATAACATGCAGCTTCACATAAAGATCGAGCCCTTCAGGTTGCACATCACTGGCAATGACAATACATATTGCAATACAAATTTGACTTCTTTGTCAGTGATGTTGAAATTGGATTGAAACATGAACTATATTATAAAACTTGAAATAAAGATTACCTTTTTTTCCAAAAGTAAGCTTATACATGTCATTATGAATACATGTACAACTGAAATTTGAATGCCTGGACAAATATGGTTCGTGCAAAAGCTTGAGGTTAAATCATGATGAGGAATGGGATTCGATACCAAAATTGAAGGAAATGGTGTTCTTCATTAAAGGCGACACAAAATTCCAAACCACCAGGGGTTAATATTTAATATTGTACTTCTGAAATGAAATAATGTCATTAAACTATTAGTAATTACTGTAAAGGAATATATTGTAGTTGATTTGACGTGTTTGTGTATATGTAACAGGTCGATACTTGGTGTAAGAACGCATTGTTGAGGCTTTTGTGCAGCTGAAAAGGGTCACATCTAGACGCATTGTTGAGCTCAGACAGGCTATTGTAGGCTCCGTCTTGTGCGTTCTTACACCAAGTATAAACCTACAATGTACACTGCATCTCCTACCTAATAGGTTAGTATCACATATAAGAGATATATGCAGCTTCGCAAAAGATCGAGCCCTTAAGGATGGCACATCATTTGAGGTTGCACATCATTGGCAATGCACATCATTTAAAATAATAAATTTATTAAGAAATATGATTTCTATATTTAGTGATATTGAGGTTGGATTGAAGGAGGAACTATATTTTATAACTACCAATAAAGATTACATTTTTTCCAAAAGTAAGCCTGCATAGATCTGATGAATACATGTTCATGTATAGTTAGGAACAATAGGTGTGCAATTTTGAGCACGTTCTTGGTGTAACTTTGTGTGATGATATGTGAACAAACAAAGCTAATAACAGTGCAATAGTAGGACTAAATCTATCATTTCCAGCATGCAATGGGACACTTGCACTGTGGTAAACCTTCACATTTGTATGCAAATAAAAGAATGCAATGACAACTGTGTCCAATCATACTGTAATGCTCCATAATAATGTGCACGGGTAAAGACTGAGCTCACAAACTGATTCAAACTCACTTTTAATTAATATAGTAAGTTAAATGTGTGGACACAGATATGGTTGTGCAAAAGCTTCAGGGTCAACGAGAATTTGATAACAAAATTTAAGGAAATGGCGTCCTTCATTTAAGGCGACACGAAATTAACAAGCGTTCTGAGAACCCCAACATCTCGCCTTTCGGGGTCATCCGCCAAAGGTGCAGCAGTATTGAAAGCATACATGTAGAACAAACAATAAGGTCTGGAATAGGTGATGTGGTACAGACAATAATGTCTGGAATAGATTATCTGGTACAGACAATAACATCTGTCCCATGTGGGATTACTGGCAAAAGTTAATCCCATGTAGGATGGATAGGTCAGTGCCGTTGGATTACTGGTACATAGGGCAGTCCAGTGTGAGATTACCGCTGGATAGTTCAGTCCCATGTGAGATTACTGCTGGATAGGCCAGTCCTGTGTAGGATTACTGCTGGGTGGACCAGTCCCATGTTATTACTGATGGATAGTCCCCTGTGGGATTAATGCTGGATAGTCCAGTCCCAAGTGGGATTACTGCTGGATAGGCCAGTCCTGTTTGGGATTACTGCCGGATAGGTGAGTCTCGTATGCGATTAATGCTGGATAGGACAGTCCCGTGTGGGATTACTGCTGCATAGGCAATCCCGTGTGGGATTACTGCTGCATACAGCAATCATGTGTGGGATTATGGCTGAGAAGGCCAGTCCCGTGTGGGATTACTGCTGGATAGGCTAAACCTGTGTGGGATTACAGCGGAATAGGTCAGTCCCATGTTAAATTATGGCTGGATAGGTCAGTGCCATGTGGGATTACTGCTGCAAATTGGAATCCAGTGTCATATTACATCTGGATAGGTCAGTCCCATGAGAGATTACTGCTGCATAAGCCAGTCCCGTGTGGAATTACTGCTGGATAGGCCAGTCCCATGTGGGATTACTGCAGGACAGGCCAGTCCGGTCTGGGATTACTGCTGGATAGGTCAGTCCCGTGTGGCATTACTGCTGGATAGGCCAGTGCCATTGGGATTACTGCTGGATAGGTCAGTCCTGTGTGAGATTACTGATGAATAGGCCAGTCCCAAATGGGATTACTGCTGGATAGACCAGTTCGGTCTGGGATTACAGCTGGAAGGGTCAGTCCCGTATGGCAATACTGCTGGATAGGCCAATGCCATTTGGGATTACTGCTGGATAGGTCAGTCCCGTGTGGGATTACTGCGGGAGAGCTGTGACCTAGGAAAACATGAAACATATCCACCAAGTTTTATAATCATCCCACGAAAGGTTCAACAAACTTTCCATGTACAGATCTACCTGTAAATTTTTGCCCAACAAAAACCTTATCAATGGAAAGATACAAAGTCTAAACTGCAATAATTAGGAAATTCTTAAATAGCACATGCACATCTTTGAATCACATTGAACTTGGGTAGCAAGTGTCAAACTCATCCAATGAAAGCTGACAGCTTCAGAAAACTTTCCATGTACAGGTGTACATGTATATACATGTACATTATTATTGGCATATTAAGACAAAACCCTCAAAATTTGAACAAATATTAATATTTCATCTCCTAAATATCACAGGTACATCTTCTAATCATAAGAAACATGTGTACCAAGTTTCATAACCATTCGATGACAGCTGACAACTACAGCAAACTGTGGTGTACAGATGTGCATGTGCACTTCAGCTAAACGCAAAACTCAATCATTTGCCATAAGGTGGAGAAAAATTAATATTTCATCTCAAAAATAGCACAAGTAAATCCTCCAATCATAAGAAACATGTACCAAGTTTCGTAATCATCCAATGAGAGCTGACAACTGCAGCAAAATTATCATGTACATGTATATGTACAATTTACCTAAACAGAAAACTCATTCATTTGCCATAATTTGGAGAAAAATTAATATTTCTTGTCAAAAATAGCACAGGTACATCCCCTAATCATAAGAAACATGTGTACCAAGTTTCATAATCATCCAATGACAGCTGACAACTGGAGCAAACTTACCATGTACATGTATATGTATACATGTAGAGGCCTACATGTACAATTTACCTAAACAGAAAACTCATTCATTTGACATAATTTTGAGAAAAATTTATATTTTTCTTCTCAAAAATAGCACAGGTACATCCTCTTATCATAAGAAACATGTGTACCAAGTTTCATAATCATCTAATGACAGCTGACAACTGGAGCAAACTTACCATGGACATGTATATGTACAATTTACCTAAACAGAAAACTCTTCATTTGCCATAATTTGGAGAAAAATTAATATTTCTTGTCAAAAATAGCACAGGTGCATCCTCTAATCATAAGAAACATGTGTACCAAGTTTCATAATCATCCAATGACAGCTGACAACTGGAGCAAACTTGCCATGTACATGTATATGTATACATGTAGAGGCCTACATGTACAATTTACCTAAACAGAAAACTCATTCATTTGTCATAATTTGGAGAAAAATTAATATTTCTTCTCAAAAATAGGACAGGTACATCCTCTAATCATAAGAAACATGTGTACCAAGTTTCATAATCATCCAATGACAGCTGACAACTGCAAGAAACTTTCCAAATACAGATGTACATGTGCAATTCAGCTAAACGCAAAACTCATTCATAGGGATTTTAACATTAGAGCATTCCAGGGGTAGTACCCCCAGGTGGCATACCCACCCCCCATATTTTTTTAGATTTTTTCTAATTTTTCTAGATTTTTTTTTAACTTGCTAAACCAAAAACCCATTCATTTCCAGGCAGGGGACACCGACACCGACGACGACATCCTCTTTCCCCCTCTCACAATATCTCCCCTTTACTTCGTAAGGCGAGATAAAAACTAACAGGGGTTCGGTACTGCGGGATTCCCCCGCCAGTTATTTTGATATTGTACTTCTGAAATAACATAATGTTACCAAACTATTAGTAAATACTATAAAGGAATATACTGTATGTGATTTGGTATGTATGACTGTATATACAATGTACACTGCATCTCATGCCTAATAAGAAGTCAAAATTATTCTAAGTCCAGCCTAAACAAAAAAGATTACCCCAGAAAACTTTCTAAGTCCAGCCTAAACATAAAAACCTAACCGGACACCGACACCAACACCAACACCGACACTGCCACTTTCCCCCTCTCTCTCCCAATACCTCACCTACTTCGTATACGGCGAGCTAATAAAAAGGGAGAGATATTTCACAACGTTGAAAGAACTAAACATAGATGCTACCCAACATTTTACACATGTTTGTTAACGCGAATGTTTCAGAAGGCCATATGGGACTCACCTGATGGTGACACTTGCTCCGTATTTTGTTTCCCCATCAGCATCATACTCCAGAGTGCCAAAAGGAACATCTTCATATCGGCCACAGTCAATTTCTTCATGATGAATAAGAAAATTGTGAATAGGCAGATGTAGCGAGGACTTGTAGTGGTATACATAAATTAAATTATATTACATGTATTATAACTGGATAAATTATTTTTTTCAAATGACATTTAGATTTTGTAATTTTACCTGTCACAGTGTGATCCAGCTGTACAAAGAAGAACATATTGTTGAATAAAATTAAAATGTACATGCACTGGTACATGTACATGTAAACTACATTTTTTAAAGATGCTAAGGCATCTCTACATTAGATTCAGACACAATCTGACAAAGAAATGGTGCCGCCACTGGTCCTTGGTCGTAGGAAGAAGGGGAGGTAACCAGTCTAACCCCTGAGAAGTGGGGAATGAGTATACCATGTGAACTTCAAGTGCACACCAAGGGAGATAACCTAGATATAAACTATAGAATGTAATACCTTGACAGCTGGTTGGTTGACCACTCCAGGCCTTGTTACCCTGACATTCTCTTGTGTTTGAACCCACAAGAATATAACCTGGATCACAGGTGAAGGTCACAGAGCTTCCATAGGTCCTCTCCGTCCCCCGTTTCGCACCATTGGTAGGATCACCCAAGTCGGGGCACTCGACAACTGACGAAATAAAACAATTTTAGATCAATGGACATCTATCTTAATATTTAAGGTATCAGTGAGTGAATATGATTTAATGTCACTTTCAACACTATTTCAGTCATATCACAACGTTTGATTCCTTCGTGTATTCCTTATCACACTCGGAAACCACATGGGTAGCTAGGGTCCTACATGTATTTCTTTTAACACCCATGGGGTCCTATTCCTTTTCCCACCCTCTTAATATTTAAAGAGGTGTTGTACCATTTTGAACATATTCAACAAATAACCTACATGTAGTATCATCATTGTGATAAAATTGATCTTGCACATGTAGCTGTGATTACCTATAGACCATGTCGACTGTTACGACAACCTCGTTGATGTTGTTGCCATTCTTGCACTCCGCAGATAATAAATATTTCTCATTTTTTCTTGAACTCTATCATGTCTATATGCAATGGGTAATTAGTAAGGTTTCTTTTTGCTGTCTATTTAATGAACCAGACATAACATTGAATAATAATTTGTCTGCAGATCGTGTGAAAACATTCCGTTGAGCCGTTCACAATAAATATGTGTTCCCTGTAGACCTCACAACTCTGGAATCGACAGACTCACATGCACACTTCCAGATATAATCCAGATGAGGTTGTGAAGGTAATACGGATAGAAGGACATGAGGATAGGGCTTAATTATGTACTCTGCCCACTTTATCCCTATAATGAGTAGGGAGAACAGCCAATCAGAAGGACCTGCCAGGAACTTACTAGTGAAAATGTCTTAAGAGACACAGAAACTGACAATTTAAATCGATGTGCGAGGTATGGACTGGACACCAACGAGCTCGCATTTCTAGAGAGAAGAGAAGCTTTGATCTCGGCATGGGTGATGTCAGCCATCATAACAAAATTCAAGCTGCTGGGATACATGTATCAACATGTGGATCGACTATAAACATCTAGATGTAAGAGAACTCTGGAAACATGCGGTTATGCCCACTGTATTCATACACCGATGTAAACAGGCCCAGGCAAAATGATATGATTTGAGATGATATGGATGTTATTTGTAACATTACCATTACACACTGGCACACTGCCAGTCCACTGGGAATTGGCCTGACATGTCCGCCAACGGTTTCCCACACGTTCGTAGCCCTCGTCACAACTAAACGACACTTGTTTCCCCACTGTAAATAGATTTCCCTCACGCTGCCCATTGAATGGCTCACCCGGAAAGCCACAAGATTTAGCTGAAATTAAAAGAAACACCAGGATCAATTAATGCTTCAGTTGACTGAAATACATATACAGCTACAATTGGAAGCGATGGTGATAAAATGGTTGGGGGGACCGAGGGGGGGATCTGTAAACCTCGCTTGAAATTTCAAGTGCAATTGAAACCCTCTCTTGACTTGAATTTTTCCTTTCATGAAAGTTCACTTCCACCTGAAAATACACTTTCTGACGTGTGGTCGGACCTCCCTTGAAAACCACCCTTGATATAAAATTGTACCTGAAATGACCAATATGAAGGGAGATGGTGTGGAAAAGTAAGGGTTTTTTTTATGTGCCCAAGGCCAAGCATCATAATGCATGTATGAACATTGTTCTTCATCTAATAGATCCAAAAATGGCACAGATATATTTATCGGACACCTGAAATTCTACTGGTCGGCTCCTGCACATCAAGTATTTTGAGCATACACTTGATTCTGCAGGGGTACCATTTATTACCAAACCATACAAAAAAGTTCCAAAAAGGTCACTTCAAACATCACTTGGTCAAGTGCGGCAAAAAAAGTTTTGTGAAACACGTTGAGAATTTTTTGAAGTGTAAATTGTCAAATGCAAAATTGTCCTTGAAAAAGTCAAGTCCAGTGAGGTTTCATGAATGAGCGAACAAATTTACCGTCGTTTCCAACAATATTACAGCTATATCGCGACGTACCAAGCGCCACCCAGCCAAGTTGCGTTCCTGCTATTTCAATGAAGAAATCTTTGAAGCAGCATGGAACCAGACACACTCCGTCCACCCTATAAAACACTGAGGACAGCCCACAAGACACAGACAGTACGCTTACATGGTGCAAAAAAGACAAGTGATATTACAGTGCTAGAGTGAGTGAGTGAGTGAGTGAGAAAATATAATTTAACATCGCTTTCAACAATATTTCTTACAGTGCTAGATATCTCATTATCAAGTTCCTGTTGCTTCTCAGCAAACTGTATTTAAACATGAGGCAGCACCTAAAAGGTGCAACAACCCCTCAGCCAGACAGTTTTAGTCAGTCTATATTGGTACACAATGAATGGAAAATGCATATGTAAAAGCCTGAAAGATTTGGTTGAATGCATGCAGAAGATGCTTTAGCAGTGGCTTGTAAAAGATTAAAATATGATAAATTCAGTGTGGGATGTTGGATGCATTGAAGGATTATAATAAATATTTTGACATAGCGTGTGCGAAAAATATGGCGGAAGAACAGAAATATTCTGAACAAAAAGAAAAGGCTTCAAGCCATTTTGGCTTTGAACCCTAATAATAATCTAAACAATAATAAAAGTCTTTGATAGCAATAACTGTATGAATCCCTGTGTACCTGTTGATTGTCTGTCTCTTTCCATCTGTGATCAAGCAGAGGTTGAGGATGGGTGGATGGCAATCCAAACAGCCTTGTGATATGAATAATATGTTTCATGGACCCCAAATTGTATATCTGTGAGTTTGAAATTGGTGAAAATCTGGTCAATGGTTGTCGTAAGATCTGTGGTTGCATGGGGTGTGGATTAAGCGAAAGAGCCCATGCTCTTGGAAGAAGTCGTTTATCTTGGTTGTTTCAGCCGAGTCGACAGCAAAGTCATTGTTGAAGTCTCCAAGTATGACAACATTAGTCGCTGAACAGTGGCCCCTTAGTGATGTAGAAAGTCCGCCCAATCAGAGAAACCAGTTCTGTCATTCATCGTAAGTTTCTTGATGCACTGATGATGTATATCAAATTGATGTATATCAAACACTTGAACGGTATCAGAGAGAGATCATTAATGATTTTGCATAAATTAAAGATGGCCGCCTATCCTTCCGGCCATTCAGAGAAACCAGTTCTGTCATTCATCACAAGTCTCTTGCTGCATCGATGATGTTTACCAAATTTTATATCGAGCACTTAAACGGTATCAGAGAAACCAGTTCTGTCATTCATCGTAAGTTTCTTGATGCACTGATGATGTATATCAAATTTTACATCGAGCACTGAACGGTATCAGAATGATTTTGCATAAAGTAAAGATGGCCGCCTATCCTTCCGGTCATTCAGAGGAACTGATCTTCATTGTGAGTGTCTTGATACATCAATGCTGTAAACCAAGTTTCATATAGAACACTTAAATGGTATTCGAGATATATATCATTAAAGATTTTGCATAAATTAAAGATGGCCACCAAGATTTTCACCCAATCAGAGAAACCAGTTCTGTCATTCATCATAAGTCTCTTGCTGCATCGATGATGTTTACCAAATTTTATATCGAGCACTTAAACGGTATCAGAGATAGAGATCATTAAAGATTTTGCATAAATTAAAAATGGCCGGCCATCCTTCCCGCCTCTCAGAAGAATTGATGTGGTTATTCAGTGCAAGTCCAGTCTCTTGATACATCGATGCTGTATACCAAGTTTCGTATAGAACACTTCAATGGTATCAAAGAAATACATCATTAAAGCTTCTGCATAAATTAAAGATGGCCACCAAGGCTTTCACCTAATCAGGAAAACTGGTTTGGTCATTCTTTCAAAGTTTCTTGATGTATCGATAATCTCTACAAAGTTTCACACTGAACAGCAAAATGGTTTCCGAGATACACAAGATTCATGGTTTCGCATAAATTAAAGATGGCCGCCAAAGTTTCCACCCAATCGGGTCCAGATTCAATAGGGTTCTGGGTCATGAGCATATGGATGTGCACGGCAAGTTTGGTGTGCCTAGGGTAAGTCGTTCTAAAGAAAGCTTGATCATGTTGATAAAGAGAAAGCTGTGATGGTTTCGCATAAATTAAAGATGGCCGCCAAAGTTTCCAACCAATCGGGTCCAGATTCAATAGGCTTGTGGTTGACCACCCAACAATTCTGTATACCAAATTTGAAGTCTCTAGAAGCAACGGTTCGGTTTCTAGATCGATCACAAGAATTGTTGATGACCGGACGACCGGACGTACATGCCAACGACAAGACCCCGCAGCCTAATAGGCTGAGGGGTAAAAACAGGAACCCGTACCCACCCAACCACCTGCGGCTTCATGAAATTGGCCCTGGTCTTAAAATTACATGCAGGCTTAGGAACATGGTTTACCATTGTACATGTAGCTGGACAGTGAAAATTCATGCCTGGTCACCATGGTCACTTGAAAATTATGGAGAGCTAAATGTATTTAACAGGTCTCCCCCGACACATTTTATTGCATGCTTTTGTCGGGACAGTTACATCTATAGATCAAAATCGATACATACATTCAGACCCCTCACTAGGCTTATTTGGCGTGGCGCAGCGCCACGCCCCTCACTTCGAGCGTCATGCCCCTAATTCAGGTTACCATGCCCTAAATAAATTTACCCCACGCCCATTTCATGGAAAATCGACTTTGCGCCATCCACAAGTCTTTATTTTTCAGCACAGTTTTTGCTTCCGACGGTCTCATCTTGTCAATTCCGGGCTAGAGTATCTTTTCCTATCTCATTCATAGAAGAGCTACAATTTTTTTACTCTCCGCAATTGGGCCACGTGTGGTATTTTCAACTTTTTCATGCAAGGAGGCGCATATCCCCCATTATGGGAGAGTGTCCATCGATGCGGCATCAGATT
>JAVTVY010030241.1:0-123503 GCA_036873755.1 Hanleya hanleyi | reverse complement strand
CCTCGATGGGGCGTAGCAGGTTTTTACTAAAAATCTTAGCTCAAACTTGAGATAAATTTCTACAACTTGGTGAAGAGAAAGATAGTACATCTCTTCAAATTATCATGCTAAAATGGATTCTGAACTATACTTTTTTGAAGTTTTTTCCATATACTTCTGTGTTAAAATTAAGCTTTTCAGAGGGAGGAAAATCCCCCAGTGACATCATTGTATCTGCCAAAATGGGGAGGTATTAATTAACACACAATTATATGGGGAAAACTCAGGATATTTCAGCCCCAATTTTAACACATAATGTGACCATATGTACTATATTTCCGTTGATAGCACAGCCGTTGATAGCTCATTCAGGTTAATCAGGGCGAACCGGTAAAAGATCATATTGCACTGTGGGGGGAGTTTGGTTCGCTGGGAAAAGTCATAACATGACGGGCGGAAGTCTTAATGGTATCTGTAAACAATGGTAGCATTAACTATTTGAAACAGCGCGAGCAGAAATGATATTTCAGACCAGTTTAATGCAGTACTGTACCGGTAGAATAAGCCCACTTTATCTTTGATCGGGAAATTAACGCATTAGACAATGTGGAAGACTACCCCCTGTTTTCCAACATTCAACTCTTGTAAATTATTTATTTATATTCGCTGCGATGCATGCTTATTTAGGCCTCTTCTGTCGTCCACTGAAACCCAAAATTCTTTGTTGCGATACACACACATTGTATCAAGCTGTTTCTCTTCTGGAAATGCTATAAAACCAGAGAAGATGAAGAAAAAAGTACTAGTATTTATGTTTCCTCATTGTTATTGTTATTCATTATTTAATTATTTATTTTAATATCTAGCGCTGCAAAAGATCTTAAATTAATGAAGAAATGTACCGTGAAATTTAAATAGAACATTGAGTTGATGGGCCGCGAAATCCGTATGGGAAGCGGCCCTTAAACTACAAGTTCAATCAATCAAAAAAAGTACATTTCTACATCTGCTGCCTTATCTGCTGGAAATCACCATGAGGGGATATTTTTTTATTCATTGGAAGAAATTTATTTTGTGTCAATAAACAATTGAACTATAAGGTGAAAATTCCCAATTATTAAATTCTGCAGATAATAAGCTTATACTTTATTTTCTATATTTGATGAACTGTTCAAATTTACTTGATTGATTGTCCAAAAATGTAGATTAATTTTGATCTCAATAAGCTTATTGAACAATCAGATGGTTTACAACAGTATGGACACTTCCTATTTGCGGTCTTAACTATGAATAGTTAAGAACCATATACATCTAAAATGATTACATGGTCAACTAACATTTTGTAATGAATCACTTTAGATGTTTTTTGTCTCCTTTGGAGTAAAGCGAATGTAAAGTTTGGTTTTCAAGAAGATTGTTTACCATGTTAGTATTTGTATATATATGCATATTCTGAATCTGTATTTAAGAATTGCATTATTATGTCATTGTATAGTACATTTGCTGATCTCTGCCGTGGACTAACAAATACTGAAATCGAGGTAATGCGCTAACATGCTCCTTTTTCTGATTTTTAATTCCATTTCCACAGTTACCAAAATTCCATCGAATACCCCATTTTACAGAGATTTAAAAAACAGAATCTGTTTAATCTATTAGGATTTACTGCCTCGATGCCTCGATTGATGTAATTAGAAGTCTACAGAAATTCCGAATGTAGAATTTACATGTTTAAATTGGGTTTTAATTTGTGTATCAGAAATTGGATTAAATTAATATCTTCCAATAAATTAATCAATGAAGCATTGTATCAGTTGGATCATATATCATTACATGTATATAAGCTTACATACTCGTGCTAATATCTGCGAATGATAACAGACAAAATACTTTGATTTCTTGCCTTATGTTCAATATTTGTAAATATGTATCATGCAGAAAAAAATAATAAAAAAACCCATTACATTTATGAGATTTTTCACATTTTCCACCTATTATGTGCTTTTCTTTACAATGTATGCATGTAAAATGTGTTTGGTTCCTCACACGGTCACATGTGAAGGACAAAAACAATTCTTAATGGATATAATGGCTGTCCTATAGGACACACATGTTCTATAGCATAGAATAATCCATCCTATAGGACAGATTTTTCTATCCCTTAGGATCCTATAGGACAGAATTATCTGTCCTATAGGATCCTAAGGGACAGAAGTAACTGTCCCATTGGATCCTATAGGACAGATCATCTGTCCCATTGGATCCTATACGACAGATCATCTGTCCCATTGGATCCTATAGGATTTTTTGGTAAGGGACACCACTTCACGACAAAACAGAGCCCTCATCGACGGTCTACTGCGCCGTGGCCCCTATGCATTTCTAGCCTTCGTGGAGGCGCTGAAGAAGACGGGAAATGAAGAACTAGCAGATCTACTTCAAGCCCAGGATTCAGAAGATGATGATATCTTAGTCATGGACATCACCCACCAGCGTACAGCTACCAAACCTGAAGAAGTAGCAGATCTACTTGAAGCCCAAGAGCGTACAGCTACCAAACGTACGCACCCAGAGTCTGGTGTACCTGCCAAACGCGGTGCACGACCCAAACAGCCCCGACTAACACCTTTAGAAATACCTGAGCAAGTGCTTCAGCCAGTGCCTCAGCAAGTGCCTGAGCCAGTGAAAGAAGAAGAGGTGCAACTTCCTATGTCTGTGCAGGAGATCAATGACATTATCCAGCAGGCCTACCAGGCATCAGCCCTCACGAACACTTGGGAGATCTCACCCTATTTAACTGTGAGTGTCAAAGACGAGGAAGTGCATTTTAACGCACCGGCCTTTAACGACAGACCAGCTAGGCATATCGCCTTGACGTTCGACACCTGGCTAAAACTACAGGCCATTGATTACGCCGTCGATGCGGTTATTCGCGACCAGGGGAGCGACGAAGCGAAATTTTATGTGGGTGACGACATCTTTGTGAGCTGTGCTAGATTCAACGACATGCTCCTGGTGCATATACGGAAATGGAAAATGAGGTCAGATACGCAAGAGCGTATTCCTTGTCCTCAGGACGTCACCTTGAAAATAATGGCGTGGCGGAAGCTGAAGAGTCTCACAGCTCTAATTCATGAAGCCCTGTCTTACCAGGTGTCTCAGTATATTTCTAAGAAGTACATCGACACATTCCTGGATCATCTCAGACCTCGCATTCGACACTTGCGTATCCGGCAATGTGCAGGCTGTGTGAACAAGGACGGGGTCTTCAACACGCATACGTGGGTGGACAATAGTATACCATCAAATGCGCTCATCACTGAGGCACTACAGGACGTGACCGAGGAGCAAATTGCCCAGGCATTGGAAGCTGCCTGTCCACCCAGAATTCCACGTGAACAGATTGCTACCTACATCTACGTGCACCAGGGGCGGAAAGACGATGATGAGTTCAAACAAGTCTTGTTGCATAACTATTGAACATTTCAAGTTTTGTTGCATTGAAACTTTCAGACATTTACCGTATTCCTACATTCTATGTTCATTCTACGTTCATTGAAGCGCCTTGATAGCGTATAATTGTATTAAAAAATTTAATACCCAGAGTCTACTGTGGTGAAGACGTTCATTCTACTGTGTTAGTCTTGTTGTATAAATATTGAACATTTCAAGTCTTATTGCATTGAAACATTCAGACATTATCGTATTCCTACATTCTATGTTCATTCTATGTTCATTCTATGTTCATTGAAGCGCCTTGATAGCGTATAATTGTATTAAAATTCAATACCCAGAGTCTACTGTGGTGAACACGTTCATTCTATTGTGTTAATAAAAAATAGTAGAAAATTCAAAATGGGTGTTAGTGTTCATTGAGTGTGGTGATGGGAGCTGGTGTTTTTTGTGCTTTGAGTTAGAAGTTTCCGCTTTCGGAAAGATTGGGTGGCCCTGAAAAGGGCCTTTGGAAAGTGTTATCACACTTTTTTTACGAGCGGTAAATTTTCTTCACCCCGGACACCCACGTCCTACACACGGGACACTTGATCTTTAAATGCAGTTCGTCCGTCTCACTGCAGTGGCACGTCCCCCCTATACATGTTAGGGCTACCCAGCATTCCTGACATAGGCATAGATGACCGCACGGGAATAGGGCGTACATGGTTTCCTCGTTGTTACATACGCTACAGTTTGATTTAGTTTCTTCCTTATGCAGTTGTTGTTGTAGTTTACACTTCACATCTTCCATTTGATCCATGTCTTCCCTCATTTCATTAATCTGTTCGTTCAGGCGGGTCACCTCTGCCCAAGAGGGTGGTGGTGGTGTTGTCATTCCTGTTGTTGTTGTAGCTGGCGGTGTGGTAGCTGGCGTTCCTGTTTCCGTAGCCGGCGTTGTGGTAGTTGGCGTTTGGGTAGCCGCTGTATTTGTTGGGGGTCTACTACTGTTTAACCACTCTAGATCGGGAAGTTCTTCATCGTCCGTCACATCCTCATCGTCCAAAGTGCCCCTGACCTCTTGGTCTTGTTGTTCACTTTGCCGTCTCAACGTATCTGCAATATTATCCACCCGCTCAAAGCTTGTAATTATTGTCACACCATCGCCATGTTCTTCACTGGTAATCATCTCCCTACGTTCTCTCGGATCTTGTGCGTTGAATAACCTCCGTCTGGTAGTCATGATGTATTTGTGAATGAATGGCTAGATACTGCGCACTATTTATAGTCTAGGCGGCCATGTTGTACACGCCATTTTGGAGCACAATGGCGGCATGCCGCCATGTTGTACACGCCATTTTGGAGCACAATGGCGGCTAAAATGGCGCGCGGACGTCAGCGAAATCTCTCCATCAAAACCTTGTGCTGGCCTAGGCTGGCAGAAATTTTGTGTTTCTTTTGCAACTTTAAACCGGTGTGATTTTGCAATAAATGCGAGTGGCCGTATAAAATAATGTCACCCTGAAAATTGCAGCAGGTTTATCGAAAGAAAAGTAGGAATTTTTATCGTATTACGCGGGCTACGGTAAAACAGCCATTGACATGCATAGCTGTACTCACATTTGCCTTCAGACTGTATAGTGTTGTGTTACCATAGCCCGCGTAATACGATAAAAATTCCTACTTTTCTTTCGATAAACCTGCTGCAATTTTCAGGGTGACATTATAAGGCTGTGAGGAACATACCTGACGTATTTTTACCGAGGTAAACCGATTTATTTCCAGTGTACCGGGTTTTCCACACTACCCTAACCATAACGTTACGGGTCTAAAAATCGATAAAATCATTAAAAATAGTGGCTTAGTCTACCGCTAGCCTTCTAAATTTTTCAATGCTACACGATCAGTTGCCCCAGTTCAACTTGAAATAAATTTTATACCTGAACTCGTATTTATTGCAAAATGACACCGGTTTAAAATTGGAAAAGAAACACAAAATTTCTCCCAGCGTGAGCCCAGCACAAAGTTTTGATGGAGAGATTTCGCTGACGCCCGCGCGCTCTACGGTTAGACTATAAATAGCGCGCAGTATCTTGCCATTCATTCACAATTACATCATGGCTGAAACCATGGATATTGATGCAGCGATTGAAGAGTTCATCAGAGATAGTGAACTACAACACCCACCGGTAGAGGAGAATTTCATCGATATGGCACACGATGAAGATTGGCTGGATAATATATTACAAGACCTATTTAGAGATGAACAACACCAACCGGTACAGGGCGGCGATATTGAACACCACCAAGGAGCACAAGTGGCAGCGGATGTCACCGCACTCGAAATCCAACGGTTTGACCGAGTGCTAGAAGATATCTTCCAACAACATGAAGAACAAAGCCTCCAAGCTCAACGCCTACCCGATGAGTTGGCAGACCCAGAAAAAAGGGGGAAAAAAGAACAAGAACAGATGGATATATTACAGCCGTCATTACTGAAACAAGAAGAAGAAGAAGAAGAAGAAGAAGAAGAAGAAGAAAGACCCAAGAAAATACAGAAAAAGAGAGAAAAAAAACAAAAAATAAGAAAAATGAGCAAACAAGAAAAAGAACAAATTCAAGACATGGAGGACTACGCTACCGCAATAAAAAGAAGACTGGCACCAGACGCAATATGGACACCAGCACAGTATTTACGCTGTGTGGAATGCTCTAGACGCTTTGCTAAATATGCCATTTTTCCATGCGGCCATCAAGCCCACACACATGCCTACTGGACAGAGCCTATGTCCACTGACATACCCATAGAGTGTCATTTCATCGCCCTCGACTGCCCGGTGTGTGCCCGGAGGCGGAGAAACCTCTCCCGCACGATGTAACCCCTTACATCTTCCAAAGTCCCTTTTCAGGGCCACCCAATTCTTTCGAAAGAGGAAGTTTTCTAATTCAAAGCACAAAATAACACCAACTCCTGCACATGCACACACATACCTAGGTAACAATAGGTAAATAACACATCAATTCCCATGTTAAATGCATTCCTATTTCTATAACATTAGGGTTGGCCCTGAAACATTTTTTTTCGTTGTGGGTCTCAGCCAGCGCGCGGACGTCGGTGAAGACACCAATCAGCGACGCGCACAACCCTTACTGGGTTAATTTTCAATCCGCTGATTTTGCACAAAATTGGCTATAGCCAATTCCCATGTTAAATCCATTCATATCTCTATAACATTACAGTTGATGTACGCGTCGCTGATTGGTACCTTCGCCGACGTCCGCGCGCCCATCCCTTCCTGGGTTAATTTACAATCCGCAGATTTTGCACAAAATTGGCTAAAAATTTTTGCATGGGTTGGCCCTGAACACTGAGAAAAAAAACTGTGTGTTGGAAGGCTAGGGGTTGGCCCTGAAAAGGGCCGTTGAGGGGCAGGGATTGTTTTTTGGAGTTGGAGATTGGTAATTATATAGAATATAGAGGAGAGGAGATTATGTATGACCTGATTTGAATTGAATGTGCCAAGTTAGAAGTTCCCCTTTCGGTAGATTGGGGTGGCCCTGAAAAGGGCCGTTGGTTGGCCCTGAAAAGGGCCGTTATGGTCAATTTGTTTACCCTGTTTTATTCAGGAGGAGTTTGCCTGTCTACTCCGAAAAATTGCTGACTGAGAAGTAGCGGCCAGGTTCCAGCCGGTACCGATGTTGATGGTGTTGGTTATCGTCCACATCAATGGGCAGATCTTGTAGAAAGTGCGCTGGTGGAATGGCACTGATGTCGACGAATTCCGATACCGGCTGGACTTGTTGTTGTTGTTGTGGTGGTGGAGGATGTAATTCCTCCATGGCCGCTTTCAAGTGGAGCAACCAGTCCTCATCGCTAACCGTTCTCGCCGTAACGATCAGGGCGCGGAGAATCCTGGCTGCTTCTGGTGTAAAATCGTTGTCGACTTGTTGGCACCATCCTTCAACCTGTCTCAGCCAGAAATCCTTCACGGCCTTGACCATCTTGGCTCTCTCCCTGCGTGCTTCCACTATTCGCCCCACAGCTCTTGATGTAGACATCTTAGCTACCCTGTTGTTGTTCATTTTCTTCAATAGGTCTGTATGGGTCTTGACAGTGTGGTAAAGGTATTTGGAATGACGCTCCCCACGCTCCCGCTGGCTTTATACTGAAACTAGAGTAGATTTTCATTGGCTGTTTCAACGCAGGTGATGCTCCTTCATTGGTTCTTTTAGCGATAGCTCATTGGCTCTTTTATTGATAGCTGATTAGCTCTTTTTCTCGACTGCTGATTGGTCAATATAGCGCGTAGCATACCTTCCTGGGTTAATTTACAATCCGCTGATTTTGCACGAAATTCGCTATAGCCAATTCCCATGTTAAATCCATTCATATCTCTATAACATTACAGTTGATGTACGCGTCGCTGATTGGTGCCTTCGCCGACGTCCGCGCGCCCATCCCTTCCTGGGTTAATTTACAATCCTCAGATTTTGCGCAAAATTCGCTATAGCCAATTCTCCATGTTAAATGCATTCCTATTTCTATAACATTAGGGTTGGCCCTGAAACATTTTTTTCGTATCTCTAATAACATTAGAGTTGAACTACGCGTCGCTGATTGGCCCAATTTTAGGCGCCACTGATGCCTGCTGGGTCCCCGCAGAATCCTTACTTTTTGCACAAAATTACTATGGCCAATTCCCATGTTAAAATCCATTCCTATCTCTATAACATTAGGGTTGGCCCTGAAACATTTTCTCTAGCCGAATGCATGTACAGCTATGTATTGGCGCGAGTGATGCATTCTGGGTCACGTCAGAATCCCCTCATTTTACACAAAATCGCTATAGCAAATTCCTATGTTAAATCCATTCCTATCTCTATAACATTAGAGTTCATCTACGCATCGCTGATTGGTCTAATTTAGGTGCGAGTCATGCCTGCTGGGTCCCCGCAGAATCCTCACTTTTTGCGCAAAATTGGCTAGGGCCAATTCCCATGTTAAAATCCATTCCTATCTCTATAACATTAGGGTTGGCCCTGAAACATTTTTTCGTTGTAGGTCTCAGCCAGCGCGCGGACGTCGGCGAAGAATCACCACGTCCGCGCGCACAACCCTTCCTGGGTTAATTTTCAATCCTCACATTTTGCACAAAATTGCCTATGGCCAATTCCTAGGTTAAATCCATTCCTATCTCTATAACATTACAACCCGAATGATCACGGACTTTCACGAAGGTAGGGATGGAATAAAAACTATAACGTATACGGGTACGGATAGATAGAGAGGCACGAAAAAAACCCTATAACGTGTACGGCTACGGACTAGGGGTTTTAATACACACTACCGAGTGATCACGGACTTTCACGAAGGGGAAAAATAGACCACAACGTGCATCCCTTCGATATATACAGGTCTGCCTCGTCGGTGTTTTGTCATTCACCACCATGGCAGCGCACGGAGCACTTGGGGAGCAGGCCTTCTTCCAACTCACGCCTGACGTCATCCTGATCGTCTATGACCATCAACTGCAGCTCATCGAAGAACATCCCCGAGAGGTGAAGCTATGTTTAACCCTAGCAGGATGGACTCTATTGACACGGTTGTTACAGGGAAAAGAGCCCGATGTCGATTTCATGCACGTGGGAGTCGGTGTCTACCTACGAAGTGGTAGAAATGATTCTTTTTTTCCCCGGTTAGAAGAGTGTGGTGGTTCCTCTATCATACTCCGTCCGGCATTATGGCAAGCGCTGAAAGCTATTATCACCGACGTCCACGACGCCGAGGCGAACTATGTAGCCACCCGCACTCTTACACCTGGCTGCACCCTATTGTTGTATCCCCAACGAGTGGAGCTCATCGATGACGACAGTAGGTGTTGGTGTACGTCTGAACCAGCGCGTGTCTCTTTGTCACCGGAAGGCTGGACTACCTTGAAACGGGTGTTGTTGGGTGACCTGGACGGAGATAGCATTCACCTGTGTGACGACGTCTACATTTTCCGCGGTCCCTATTTTGCTCGACTCCTCTGTCTGAAGCGAGGTGGTTTTACTCTGGACCCTGATCTATGGACAGCCTTGGAAAAAGTAATCCCCATGGTCGATGAAGTACTATATCTATAGGGTGCACACAGGCTAGAGTGTCAGTGTCTACTCATGAAGCGAACACACCACAGCGCAACCCGGACAGGCACCCAGATGAGGGGCACCCGAAAGGGAATGAGAAAAGGTGGGCGGCCGGAATCCACGTGGCCTGCCACTGTGAACAAGGTGTTAACCGATTTGTATTACAACCCTACCAGTCCAGCCGCTTATAGCGCTGTGGGAGCGCTCGCTCGAGCTGCACATTCACAAGGCATCAGTCGAACTGAAGTTCGAGAATGGTTAAAAACCCAAGACACTTATAGTTTACATCGAGCAGCCCGACGACATTTTCGCAGTAACCGAGTCATCGTAGGAGGCGTAGACGCGCAATGGCAGGCTGATTTAGTCGATATGAGTCGATTTGCACCCCACAATGATGGACATCGGTACATGTTGACCTGTATCGATATTTTATCCAAGTACGCATGGGTACTGCCCATTCGGACCAAAACAGGAGAGAATCTGGTACGGGCGTTCCAGCAGATTTTCAAGACGGGACGCAAACCCCTCTATTTGCAAACGGATGAAGGCACAGAATTTCTCAACCGTCACTTTCAAGCCTTTCTTAAGAAAGAGAAGGTGTTTTTCTTCCATACGTACAACGAGACCAAAGCCTCTGTCGTGGAACGATTCAATCGCACCTTCAAAGGCCGAATGTACAAGTATTTTACCGCCAAAAACACCCGACGGTACATCGATGTGCTACCTCAACTGGTCCAAGGGTACAATCGAGCCTATCATCGCAGTATCCAGCGAGCTCCCCTCGATGTGACAGAACGCAACGAACATCAAGTACGCCGTACGCTGTACTCGATAGACCCCAGTCCACTCACGTCACCCCGTTACAAACGCGGAGATGTGGTACGGATCAGTAAAGTCAAAGGACAATTTGAGAAAAGTTACTTGCCCAACTGGAGTGACGAGCACTTTGTCATCGTTCGCCATAAGCCTCGACAGCCACACGTCTATCAACTGGAAGATCTACAAGGAGAAACACTGCAAGGCACGTTTTACGAGGCAGAATTACAACCGGTAGTGAAAAGACGGAAAGACTACTACACGGTGGAAAAGATTTTGAAAACGGAACGTCGACGTGGCATCCCCTATCATTTCGTCAAATGGCAAGGTTGGCCCAGTTCGTTTAATTCCTGGGTGTCAGGCCGTGACATGAAACGACTATAAATTCTACCTCACATCGCCTCCATCCTTCAGTGTAGGGTTGTACCATGGATAGTGCACATCTACCCTTACTGTTACGGACTCGAAAAGGACAAGTCGGTACTGTGGTGTGTCTAGTAGTGCTTCTGGGTACCTTATTTGGAGGAGTGTTCTACGATTTGGCGTACCTGATATCCTGTTTCAACACCATTCGTCCAAGTGCTGCTCCACCGGGGTCTCAACGTCAAGTGCAATCACCCAACACCACCACCACCACCACCACCACTTCCACTTCCACCACGACTCTCTCTCCTACGACGCTGCGATCACCACATACCACCCAGTCCACGACGCGGTCTAGTCCTCTTTTCATCCGCCAGCCTCCCGTATCAACCCTGAGACTACGGACCCTATCACCACACACACTCAGCCCTACGACGCGGTCTAGTCCTACTACTACTCCACCTCTTTTCACCCGCCAGCCTCCCGTATCTACCCTCAGAAGCGACGAACCACCCTCCGCATCAGAGGCACCCCGATCACGACCACCCACACCCAGTACACCTACCACGACGCTAAAAACACTTAGAGTGGGATCCGGTGAATCACGTTTACCACGGCAACGGTACCCGTTCGACTACGAGCCCCGGTGGGATCCACGACAACGGTGGTGGTCCTCTGAATCTCAAATCACCCCATAAAAACGGCTATGGGTCCTCGGTGGCAGCATCCTTTCACGTGTCTCATCGCTGGACCGACGGGGTCGGGAAAAACACACTTCGTTCAATGCCTGATCCAACACGGGTCAGCCCTCATTTCACCTCCCGTAGCTCGCATCCTGTGGTGTTATGGAGCTTGGCAACCGGCGTACGAGGAACTGGCACGTCTCCCTGGACTCACCTTAGTGGAAGGATTACCTCCCGAGGATACGCCAGAAGACACCTTGGTCGTGGTCGACGATCTCATGACCGAAACGGACAGTCGAATCACCCGTCTCTTTACCAAAGGAAGCCATCATCGTCGGTTGAGCATCATCTACATCGTGCAGAATTTCTTCAGTAAGAACAAAGAGCACAGGAACAGTAGTTTGAATGCTCAGTATGTGGTGTTATTCAAAAACCCCAGAGACGCATCACAAATTATGCACCTGGCAAAACAGATGTACCCTAAAAACACGGCCTTTGTGCGGGAAGCCTTTGAAGAGGCCACCCAAGGGACTCACGGGTATCTACTCATCGACTTGAAACAAGACACACCCTCGGCACTTCGATTGCGCACCCACATTTTTCCCGGGGAGTTGCAGACGGTGTACACACCCAAATAAAAGAAGAAGACAATCCACTCTAGCATTCACTTCCTCATCATGTCTGCACGGATACGCAAGCACGCGCCGGCCCTCTGCGTATTACGCAGCGCGCCACCGGAGGTGGGCCGGGCCCTGGTGCGCGGCGCGGACCCAGACTTGGTACGGTGTTTGTGTGAAGTGGCTCATAATGTGTTAAAAGGCAATGTTCCTCTCAGTCCTCTGCAGAAAGGGAAATTGCAACGGCACAAGACGGGTCTCCGAACGCTGGTGAAGAATACGGGCAGTGTCAAGAAAAAGAAACAGGTGTTACAGCGAGGTGGATTTCTCGGCGCACTCCTCGCACCCTTAGCCGCTACCGTACTGGGACCGTTACTAGGCTCCATCTTGGGACGCTAACGTCATGGAACATACGAAAAAAATGATGCTGGTGGAACCTCGACTGTTACAGAGTTTGCAATCACCCTATCCCGTCCCTGCCATGGTGCAACAACTCCAGTCTCTGGACGAAGAGATGAATAGTATACTCCAACGTCGACTACCCGATCACGAGAAAATTCAACTCTACCATCACACGCTGAACCGGTACAAGACGTTTATGGATCAATATAGGGGTAGTACACCACCCCTACTACCCGCAGCGCCCACACTCACACCGCCGTCATCATCACCTCAGCTGGAACAGGAAGTATTGGCCAGTGTCCCTAAAGCATTCAAGACCAAGGCTTGTTTATTGTTGGACCGGGTGAAACAGAATCCCGATATGGGTTGGAACGATGAGGGGAAACTGCTGATTGGAAACCGAGTGGTGCCGGGGTCTCATATCACCGATTTGATCAACGATACGGTACGTTCTCGCAAACACTCTAATCCACCGGGCTGGGAAGCCTTTGCTCAGGGGTTAAAAGACACACATCCCTCAAGAATTGGTAGGGAATCCTAACCGTTGGGCCTTTATGCAGCAATCGATGAGTAGACGACACCAACCACCACCACCACCACCCTCTTCTTGGGCACCAATGTCACCTCCCAAAAGACCACAACGACGGGGACGTACTCCTCCCAGATCTAAGTCACCGCGACGATCACAACGCCGAGGTAAGGCGCCCAAGGCGTGGGAGCCCTACTAGGGGAAATCCTATTAAAGCCCGGTGCAGAAGCCAGAAAGTTCAGTCGTCATGTTTTACCTCACGTTGCCCAGTAACAGTTCACTCGATGTGTTTCCTGACAACACCTTGGCCAAGTACGTGACCCATTACCACAACCGTTGCATTTACCTGGACGGTGGGAATGTGGACTGGTGGATATTCAATACCCTTACTCGTGGTACAACGTACGAGACGAAGAAGTATGGTACGAAGTGACCTACGAAGGCAAAGTACACCGACTCACTCTACCCCAAGGCCAATACGATACGCCCAAGACGTTCATAGAGGGTCTGCTCACTTTGTTGGAGTACAAGTCCCTACGGGAGGTGACGAATAATTCAAAACCCCTGAAAGCCTATCCCTTCAAGAATCACGTGATCTTCGATGTCAACGCACACAACGACAAGTCCTGTATCCTGCTCAGCCCCAACGTGGGTGTGAAACTCAGTCCTACATTACAGCAAATGTTAGGTCTGCCTTACAGCGTGTACACGGGGCCCACCACCGACAACGGTGACGTTGTGATGGATATGAAAGTAGGCATGTACGGACTCTACGTCTACTCGGACGCAGTGGACAGCCATATTGTGGGCGATGTGAACACACCTCTGTTACGGGTGGTCCCCATTAGCAAGACGTATGGCGATCAACTCAACCAGAGTTTCAACCATATACTCTACCTACCCGTACGACATACCGATATCAACACGATCACGGTGGATATAAGAGATGACACGGGACACCCGGTCGCATTCGAACGAGGGAAAGTGGTGCTGACACTTCATTTCCGACAAGCCCGTTCTCCTCACTTCGTATAATGTACGTGCCTTACCAGTGCCATACGCCCCGCTATGCTGACTACTACAAGAAACAAACGGGAGGGAACTTGCCCATCTTTAGCGGTGCACGCATGCAACGAGGTCACGGATTGGGGAACATACTGGGCAGCATTGTGAAAACGTTCTTACCCTTGGTGACAGGGGGCGTCAAAGCGGTGGGTAAACAAGCGGTACGCAGTGGATTGCACGTGGCCGGTGATGTCTTGGGAGGCACAGCACCCCGACAAGCCTTCAAACGACGGGCTAAAGAAGCAGGCAGCGTCTTGATCGCCAAAGCCCTTAAAAGACAACCACGGGTACGGCGAAGAGTCATTCGACGTCCGACACACCGACGACGCACACCCCGGAATAAGACGAAGAAGGAGAAGAGTAGTAGGGGAGACATCTTCGCATAATGGCATTCATTCACTCCGAGTCGTGTCCGTCTACCAACAGTGAATTGGATTTGTGGACTATTCCACCCACCCAGACCAGTGTGGCCGAAGGACGTTGGGTAGAACATCGACCCCTGGCTAGCCTGACGGGGACGGGGCCCCTGGAATTCACCATTGAAAACAAAGATACGGCCTACCTGGATTTAACCCACACCTACTTGTACGTGAAAGCCAAAATAGTGGACGGACTCGGGGACCCCATAGCGGACGATGCGGTAGTAGGCCCGGTGAATCTTTGGCTGCACTCCTTGTTCCAACAGGTGGATATAGGTCTGAACGATAAACTCATCAGTACGTCCACCAATACGTACCCGTACCGAGCCTACATGGAGACGCTGTTGTCGTACGGCAATGATGGCAAAAAAACACACTTGCAAGCCTCGCTGTACTACAAGGATACACCTGGATCCATGAATAGCGTATTGACTGCCAATAATGGGCTCACCGCGCGCAAAAACATGACAGCCAATAGCAAGTCCGTCGATATGATGGGACGACTGCACGCCGATCTGTTCCTGCAAGACCGCTACATGATGAACGGTGTATCCATCAAGATCAAGTTGATCCGTTCCACACCCACGTTCGCCTTGATGGCCGCTGGAGATGCTGCCAATTACAAGATCATCATTGAAGATGCAGCCCTGTTTGTGCGTACGGTGGATTTGCAACAGGGGGTGTTGCTGAGTCACATGGAAGCCTTATCGAAAAAACAAGCCCTGTACCCCATCCGACGCGTACAGACCAAGGTGTTCTCTGTGTCAGCAGGTACGATGATGGCCAATCGTGAAAATTTATTTCTAGGGGATCTCCCTAAACGTATTACCCTGGCGTGTGTGACCAACACCCCTTTCAATGGACAGTGGGATGAGAATCCGTTCCAATTTCAACATTTCAACCTCAACTTTTTGGCACTGCACGTGGCCGGCCATCAAATTCCAGCCCGTCCATTACAACCGGATTTTGGTAACCAAAACTATGTGCGGAGCTACCTGAACCTGTTTACAGCCACAGGACAAAACAACCAGGACGAAGGAAATACCATCACTCGACGAGACTTTCACCGTGGGTACACGTTGTTCGCCTTCGACCTCACCCCCACCTTGGAACACGATCATCAACTGGCCTTGCTCAAGAAAGGAAACCTACGGTTGGAACTGCGTTTCGCCGTCGCTCTAGGCCAGACCATTAACGTGATTTGCTACGCCGAGTTTGATAACGTCATCAGCGTGGATCAGCAAAGAAACGTCCTGTGTGACTACGCCAGCTAGAGGCATGGATACAGAGCAGCTGATGGCCATACTCCAGCAAGATCCTAAGGTACCCTTTCGAGGTGTGTTTCCACGCAATGTGTTTCCCACCCACTCCACCACCCCAGCAGCCTACATCCTGAATACAGACCCTGGGTCTCGACCCGGTGAACATTGGGTGGCTGTGTACGTGGACACTCTAGGCCAAGGCGAATACTTTGATTCCTACGGACTTGCTCCCCTACATCCCGATTTGGTGAAATTCATGGACGTATCTACTACAGTCTGGAATACTCAAAGATTACAAGGACCCTTGAGTAGTGTCTGCGGACAGTACTGTGTGTTTTATCTCACTCACCGGAGTAGAGGACATTCTATGCAAACGATCGTACACATGTTTGATGATTATTGTCAAGCCGAAGACCGTGATGTACTCGTCTATGACTGGACGGCCTCTTGTTTTAATGTGCATGCTCCATTTCTCTGGTTAACTTAAATTCAATGCACTGCGCGCAGTACTATTGTTTTTTATCACGTTGTTGTTATGACGTTGTTGTTCTGACGTTCATTGATGTTCAATAAAAAAAGATTCATGAAAAACACAAAAATGATGGTTTTGACTTATTTTTTTTTATTTAAGTCAACAAGAAGGGAGTTACACTATGTACAATAGAATACAGGTGGTATGTACAATAGAATACAAGTGGTATGTATATACAAGTGGTACAAAAAATTCTGTCAGGAGTAGGATTCGAACCTACGTTCGGCATTTCGCCGACCAGCACAGTTAACCGGCGCCTTAGACCACTCGGCCATCCTGACTTTACAGTTTTTAACTCGTGTATCAACAGTCATATAGTGTTACTGATGCCATCGGCAAGGACTTTCCGTTTCGGGTAAAAGAAAGTAAAGGCGTCTCGTTGCTGAATGTACGTCCGCATCTGGTGGTCCACCACCCGAAATCCTCGGTTAGTCCCACTCGCACTGGCCTGGCTTTGCAGCACGTTCAGGTACAAGGCTTTGTCGATGTTGGGATCGCGCCGGTTCACCCCTTTGCAGCTAAACTTATTTTCGTCTCCCCCGTAACAGTAATACGTCTTGGAGGAGAGAGCAATCATAGCATCTCCACTCCACTCCAGCTTGAAGAGGCCCGGCGTACGCTTATCGTACTGGTAATGGTCACGTCGAGGTAGCCACTGGTCCCGTTCCACCTCATACTGTGCCCGTAACTCAGGTTTCACCAGGGATTCCCAATCCGCATTAGAGACGGCCATGTAGGCCGAGTCCGTATCCATCTCCATGAGTTGCCAGTCTGATGGATTAAAATACACACCCATGAAATCATACAGAAACTGGAGCATCCTCAGCTTGGCCACCTGGTATACCATACATCCAATCTGCAGGGGTAGGTTGTAACGGATAGTCTTTTTGGCTAAAGTGACTTCATACGTATCGTCATCGATGACCTCCACGGAGCGAAACAGAGGAGAATTCACTTTTTTGCGGGCTTGTGCAGTAGTACAAATGTTCACGTTCACGTGCTTATCCTGGTTCGTGACCGTTTTCCCATAATAGCCATTGCCCGTCAATTTCCACGATTCACCGATGATGGCCTTACTCGGGTCTTGATCACCTTGACGACGGGCAGACGTCACAATGTCGGCATTCTCCGCAAAACAGGCGTTGGGTACGTACTGTATCACTTGGTATATTTTCGTAATTTCCAGACCGTGGCTCATGTACCACTGCAGTAGCGGAGTGCCCAGCAAGATATTCTCTGCCCACATACTGCCAATCAACATCCGTCGAGGTCGAGGCAAACACTCGTGTTGCTCCGCATAGGCCCCCATGGTGTCTCCAATATCATCCCGACCCACCAGCGTGTTCTTAAAGATGGGAGGGCACTGGGCGAAGAGGGGCTTGAGAGTGTCGGGAACATGCAAATCACATTCGACAAAGCCGTAGAGGTCCCCAGAACGAATGGCGTCGAACATCTGTGGCAGACTCAGGAGTCGCCGACGACTCAACGGGTACTCGCGCTCTTTTAGGAAACGCCGTAAATGGGGCAGGGCCTGACACATGGTATGAAATTCACATTCCCACATTTCGATCAGATGGTATCCTCTCTCTTTCACATAATCGCCGTTCTCCTGCATTTCTTCCCGTAATTCTTCCGGTGTTTTTCCACGTCGTTCGTTGAAGCGTCCAGCGCTGAAATGGCATTCGTGGCCGTGCCAATAGCAACCGTAAAATTGGAATACGGTCGGTGTCCTACCCACCAGGGCAAACCCATCGACGGGGAGTCGACGATCTCCTATGCGCTTCTCTGTGGCGTTGGTCTGATGGCGTATATAAATTCCCCGTCGATAGGCTTCCCAATCCAACCACTGGTCAGCCAGATGCTTGTAGGGAGTGCGTTGCGGTGTCAAATGCCGGCCTTCCGCCAACCAACGTGGGCCACTGTAATGTCCACTGGGCATAGGTTGGGCCAGATACCACAGGTACAAGGCATTGGCATCGAAACCGATGATCTTAGCACAGGGTTTTCCACCGGGCAGAGTAGTGACGTCCTTCTCGTGATAACGGTGAAAAATAAGACTAATCATGCATATCCGCATCTTTTTGCTGTATCAGCGAGAAGTACGTAGGACACTCTTGAAAAAGATGGCGAAGCGCCAGACCCGGTAAACTCAAGCACTCCTTGAAGATGTCGACGTGCATCTCACGACGAAAGAGTTGAACCATTTTCTCGGCCGCTTCCAGGAAAGGAACCACATCTAAGTTATTATACCATATCAGGAAATCTCGCAAGGTCTGCATGTGTTGATCGTTCCATACCTGCTGTAGTTCCCGGTACGTGTCTTCCGGACATTCCACTTGCTTCAAATCGTCAAAGAACGCATCCCGGGGTGGCAACTGTGTTTCCTCCAAACAGTCGAGCGTCGATATATACGTGTAAGGGAACCTCCCTTTGGTTTGTGCACAGTCATACGCCTTCACCCACTGATCATAGCTATAATTAGGAGTTAAGTAGTTCCGTACATCCAGGAAATGAAGTGATGTGGTAGTGAGGGCCATATGATTATTGATCTTCTTGATGACGGACTTGATGGTATTAGCCTGGGCCAAGTAGGGGTAGAGAAATTCTTCACCATGTTCAAGTCATATCGCCCCGAGTTGAAACCGAGCACCGGTAACTGGCCTAGGTATTGTAGGAAGCGCGCTTTCAATTTCTCCGCATACGGTTTCGGTAAAGGCACATCCTGCGACTGCATGGGCTCCGGCTGCGACTCCGACTCCGACTCGAACTCGGACTCTTCATCGTCACTAAACGATACACCCGGTATAGGAATCCGATCGTCCAGTTGGTCCAGTACGTCCTGGAACTTGGACACCAACAATTCCGTACTGGCCGCACTGACTTCCTCTAAATACTCCATCATGCGGGTGATCAACTCATGGGAATCCCCGGTAGACACGAAATAGACCGGTGCAGCGTCATAGCCAGGTACGTTGCTGGAAATACTGACACTCAGGGGAATATGGCGCTGCGTCCACTGCGTTTTCGCTGAAAACATATCCATGGGCTCCAACAGGGCCTCAAAATCGTAACACGCCCGGTAGGGAAAATAACGGTCCTCCTCCGGTATGATCCTCGAAAATAGTAGGCGTATTATGATACACACCACCAGGAAATTTTCGCTTCACACTGTTGTCACAAATCTTCTCGTGCTGATGTAGGTTCCCAGAATGGTGAAACACCCGATGGCATTGGGCACAACTGTAAGGCTGGGCGTACTGGCTCATATTGTAGATCAGCGAAAAATGACTCACGCCATTGTCGTCGAAGACATTGACTTTCATCGTAGAAGCATACCGTTCTGTCGAACGACGAACCAATTCAGCCACAAATGTATCCTCCTCGCATCGTAATCGGTATACAAAGATATTGATGTTGAACAGTGTTTCCACGTCATCCAAATTCTTGAACGGGACTCCACGGAAGTGCCGCTCATCCAAGTCTTGCGCCTGTAAATACTGTTCCCAATAGTCATTGGCCACTCTGTCACAACTCTTGGGATGACACTCGTCCAGATGCACGGCCAAACACCGAAACAGACATTTCCGGTCTTTGTAGGGCCCATGTGCCCCTCCCGTTAATGCATACAGTCCGGGTCGATGAAGCAGCCAAGGGGGTAGTAGTACAGAAGCACCGATAGGATGAGCTCTCATTTTCGTGACGAAAAATGTGACGTTGGTCACCATTTCCACAAGCCATTTGGTATTGGGGCGTTGCAACCGGGCCCATTCCAATGGGTCCAACGTAGTCAGTTGGTCGATGAGTGGCTCCAGAGAAATCGCATCCGTCACCGTGAACGGCTGGTCAAACACAATAATAATACCGCACCTGGTCCGTCTCCTTGTGCCGTAAAATGTAACCGAATGTCATATTCAACTTGAACGCTGTCTCCTGGTCTGTGAAAATGTTCTCGGCATAGGTAGACAGATACGTGAGGTCCTGCAGTCGATAGTTATACAAGTCCAATAGACGACGGTGACGGTGAAAACAATGGCGTATGGTAGCCCAGTGACGTCGATAAATGTCACTGACACGCTCGTCTTCAGGCAAGACTTCAACCGGAGGTGCTGATGGGTCCAATGGAAAATCTTCTCCACGTCTCATGCTTTCTGTCCTCCTCAGGCAGGCAGGCAGGCAGGCAGGCAGGCAGTCAGGCAGGTAGGTCAGAGAGCTCCGTAGGGTAGTGCAATGAATACACCAAACCACTAAAAATTCCCTCCTTTTATACGTTTTTCTACCGCCGCCATTTTGCGCCCCACATTTTGATACAAAATGGCGGCTCATGCCGCCATTTTGTACCCCACATTTTGATACAAAATGACGGATCATGCCGCCATTTTGTACCCCACATTTTGATACAAAATGGCGGATCATGCCGCCATTTTGTACCCCACATTTTGATACAAAATGGCGGATCATGCCGTCATTTTGTACCCCACATTTTGATACAAAATGGCGGATCATGCCGCCATTTTGCATCCCACATTTTGATACAAAATGGCGGATCATGCCGCCATTTTGTACCCCACATTTTGATACAAAATGGCGGCACGGAAAAACCCCAGACAAACAAGTCTGGACATGTCCAAAGGTCACGCTCCATTCACCCCAACCGGAAGTGACGTCATATGCAAATTTCTGAGGTTGCTCCCTACTACTTCTATCTTCCCCTTACTTCTGTAACCCGTGATGGGTAGGTATATTATTGTAATGTTACATGATTCATTTTATTAATTTCGTATATTTAACAAAATTAAAAGTGGTACTGTATATTAGGCCACAGATGTTGCTCTGTATATTATCAGAGCAATATTCGCGGCCATAATCATCTAGTATGTGTGCTGGGGGAGCGGGGGGGGGGTCGATACTTGCTTACGTCGAATAAATTCTCTCTTGTTTATCCGTCTGTTGGGAAAATGAATTGTTATTCCCTGGAATATTTCCTATTCCGTTGGCATGGTCGACCGTTGAAGGCCGTGGTTGTATGGTTGGCCATTAGTGCCAGACCTGGCTGATTTTGACCCCGGTGTAAACCAATTTGAATATATCAAATATGAAGCCATTTTGGTGCACAGTTTAACAGTTTTATTAAAAAGTTATGTCTTGATTAGAACACCATTACACATAAATGATACATTCACATATTAAGGTTTGACAGACGCATACAATAATGCAGCGGGTGGTTGGGTGGGCACGGGTTCCTTTTGCACGTTCATTAAGTTAGATCGCGGTTCGCAGTTCGTTATTCGGGACCAGTCATTCAGCGACTCATAACAGCGCCCCTAGCAGCGCCCCCTGGCGTCAGATTTGGGATATGAATATGCAAAGATATAGACCATGACATTCTCTCTTGCTATACAGAGTTTGGAGTTCAAAGTACTCATAATAAAAAAAATTACAGATTGCCATATCTGAGGAAATAATTGCTGGACTCCTCGAATAATGAACTGCGAACTGCGAACCGCGGTCTAACTTTATAAACGTTCCTTTTGCTTCAATGTATTTTGCAGAGAAGCAACAGGAACTTTATAATGTTATGTCTAGCGCTGTAATATCACATGTCTTTATTGCACCGTATACTCAGTGTTTTGTGGGGTGGATGGAGGGTGTCTGGTTCCATGCTGGAACGCAACTCGACTGGGTGGTGCTTAGTTGATTCCTCGCGATATGACTGCAACAATGTTTAAAGCAACGTTAAATCCTATTCACTCCCTCACTCTTACAATAATGCACTTTCCTCGTACACATTTCCATAAAAAACGTGACCGAGCACGGATATGATATTTTGCGTCTTCTATTCGCTTTATTCTTCTCAATTTTATTTTCTGATCTGTTCTCGCAATGAGCGGATAATTCGATTCACACTGCGGTCTAAATCGAGTTACGCGCGGTAAAAATCAGCGAAGGGCAATACCGGCCTGCCATATGCTTGGAATTGCATATGCTTGCATAGAGATAGCCGCGGAGATGATAAGCTTTGTTCACGTGTTGTAGCACAGGGGCTTGTTACCGTTGTTAATTGGTTAATTATTTTGATTGCGGGGTTCGAGGTCATAAACATTTTCTTTTCTTTACGACCTCGAATTCCGCCCTCAAACAACAAAATGAATCAATTAACAATTAGCAAGCCCCTGTGGATTGAAATGTCATCACAGCTTCCGAGCTAGCGTATCTAATTCCGCTTAAGCCGGTGGTAGGGGCCGTGTGGATACTTTATAGTCTCCACATAAACAGCTGCAATAAAAGCGCGGCTGAGATACTAAGGCTACGTCCGAGAATCCACCGTATTCTCGGGTCTGAATCTTAGGTTCCGAGGGATGCTTTCCTCTAGTCATATGGTTGCTTTTTAGTCGCCAGACGTCGTCAATTTTTCCCACCTCTTACATATCGCTCCAATTGTAGTTGACGGACTTTCCTTCGATAGTGGGGCGCAACAAGCCTTTCATTCCATTGAAAACATCAATATTTTTGAAACCAACCAAGTAGCCTACATTATATTTGTCCTGAAATTATTCCTCTGTATTATTTATTTTTTATTCCGCGTTAAAGCGCCCGTCACAGAAACAGCCCATTTTCGCTTAAAATTCACACCACAATTTTCTCGTATGCCTTATATATATGTAGCGTTCTGGGATTTTTTATTTGGTTCGGATCGCCCGGAACAGGCCGATAACACAGAAGATGTGCTTTTAGCGCGAATTATGTTTGCTAGCAATTTATGAACCTGATCAACTCGAGGAAGAACCAAAGCTGTCCGAATAGTATTCCTCTTCATCATTTGTGTATATCGGTCTTTGTATTTGTACCGGTCGGTGAAGGTCTGTGATTAGTGTGCCCGTTATTTATGTATCAGTCTGTACATATTTAGTACTGGTCGATGTTTTGTTTGTACTTGTCTGTATTAATCGGCACCGGTCGGTAATTAGTATGGCCCCAATATTGCATGCTCCCTATACACTATATTTCGACAAACCGGGAGACATCATTGGTTCGGTGGAATGTGGAGTGCAAATTCAAGTTGATGGAATTTTTCAGGAGAATTATTAGGAGATTTGTATATCAAAAAGCTCAAAATCATCGCTTTCTATTATCTTGTCATCGGCTTGTTATATTGTGCGCAATATATTTCAGTATTAAAAAGTAAGTTAAGAAATATTACTTGTCATGGTCGTCATTCAAAAAATGTAAACTAACATCAAACTTCCAGTCTAGAAAAGAGGATTATTACGGTTTTTACAACAGCGTTAACTTTCAACATTAGCATATTACTTTTAGAATAAGAAAGGGCTTCGAATGTTCATTCCATCACAATAAAGAATTTGCTCGGCAGTATTCTGCTCTTGTCCATTACAGTGGTGAAATGAACAAGAGGAACGGTCGCATTGATAGCTAACCTTGGAAAGTACCTTTGCTTCACGAGATTGCAATTAAATGCGTGTGAGCTAACACATGTTACACGAAATGTGGAGACAAACCGTGTTTATCTTATGGAGACCACAGTCGATGTGGTGTTGATAGCGATCCGGAAAGAAAAGCGTTGTATTTTAGATTTCATTTCCTTGCCTGGCCTCCTCGTCAAGCGAAAAAATGCAAGGAACATCTGTTCGATCAGCCCTTGTTGATTAGAATCACCGTCAAAGTTAACTGCTTTCGTTTCTAAAATCATTTAAATTCAATGTCTGGTTATATACATTGCATCTCGGCTCAGCCTTGCCTTGAAAATGTGCGAAATAGTGGAGATTTCTTGTATATTTTTCATGTAATGAGGAGAATAGCTCATTCCGTATTGAATATACCAATGGCATGTAAAATATATTTTATCAATTGGAAGGAGAGATAATATTGGAAAGTTGCACTCATTCCATGACATTTAGTAAATACAATTCAATTTCATAGTATAGTTAGGCCATCGGGCAATGGTTTCAGCAAGCCGGTATATACTGTGTAGTGATAGTGATAAATTGTTTCTATTCTCGGAATAAAAACAAATATTAGTTGCAATTGTTTTAAACTGTAAAGAATTATCCAGATTGGCATTTTCCATGATCAATTGAGGTCGCCATACTAATTCCTTAGGGTAATTTTGGTTCAGAAAGACTAAATACCGATTTTTTTTTGTCTACGGTACTGCATGTAACATAAAGCATTCGCAATATTACGGTTCGTATTTGAACGCGGGGCTTTCAATGATAGGCGTTTACTTTTAGACACATGGTCGAATGTTCATTTCAAGGCAGCAAAGATTTTGTCCAGCATTCCTCCGTTCTCATTCTACACTGCAATGTATTTCAACAGACAACAGAATACTATGAAACGCAACAATTAACACAGCACTAAACTTCGAGTAAATTTGCTCTCAAGTTGTTGTTGTTGTTTAAGCCTTGACGTCTTATTATGTCGGTACCTGAAAGTGAAAAAAAACCAAACGTTCACAAAAATACTTACTTTCAAACCTCGTACGCTCCCCTGAATATGTCCTTTCCATTCTATGATCACCTAAGTGTGGGTGAATGGTGTCATTGAGGTGTTTATATGCCTTGTGCAAAGCACATGAACGGAAACATTTTCTCAACAATTTCTACGGCTTGTCCGATTCTCAACAGCCGCCATGCTTGTGTAATGCGCATGCGTCGAACAACTGAACTGAACAAGAATCCCTGTTCTCATTCCCCGGTAAAATCATGGAGGTGACACTTCGTTAAAAAATGGCAGCAGAAGAAAAAAGAGGGAAATGTTTTGACTGTGGGAACTTCTTCCAGTCTAATGGAAAAATCAAAGAAGTGAAGTATAGACTCAGTGTTTATACCAGTCCCGTAACTTTTAAAAAACTGTTCCCCTCTAAAAATGAAGGCACCCTGAAAAACTCTTGGCTGTGTCCAAGCTGCCTCAGTAAATTAAAGAAGATAACAGTCCCCAAAAAGAAAGGAAGGCTGAAGAGAAAATGTCCGTCTGCTGTGGATGGGCAGAGCCCCCAAAAAAGGAAACGTAACGTGTCCACAAAGAAAAGAAAGGTCTTTCAAGATATTGTTGAGTTAATGCAGCAATATAAGTTTCTACAGGCCTTTACGAAAGTAGTCAACTTATATAAAAGCGCTAAAGAGGCCTTGTTGAAAGTATGCTGTCGCATAATAAAAACAGAGGTAAATATTTGCTGCCATGATTGCAGCATGATAACACACACATACAGTAGTGCTTACGTCTGTATTGAATCGACAAGGATGCTTTATAAAGCAGACGGATAATGGTTGGGTTTTGCAGCTGGTTAATGAAACGTATGCTTCTTCGTCTCCATCCACTTTATGATCAACATATATTGTATACATCGGTCAAAAATATCTAATTATCAGGACTACCTTCACACCAGGTCACTTGTCAATGACCACGTAACCTTATTAATCATAATCCGAACATCTCAGCTGAGTTATCTAGGAGTGCCTGATAGCATATCCTCCATACATGTCTATACGTGTACTCTAACTTGTAGGGGGGGGGGGGGGATTTGGCTTAATGTCACACTCGAGGTTGTTTCGGCAAATGTACATTAATCACCAAAAATACTTACAATAGAGTTTTCCCATATCTAAAGAATTATCACATATTGTCTGCTTTTACCATTGTAGTGGGTACTGCTACCTGCCTACAATCATTTGTCCCCAGTAGTAGACAAAGTGCAGAAAACGCCAGATGGACATATAATTTTTGCATATAATTAATATGTGGAAAGGTCAATTCGCCTTTCATTGCCCTCGGTCATTTTCGGTATAGTCCCGATAACTCAGATCACTTCCGCCGCGATAACTTCACAGGCCTGCCTCCACAGACAACAAGTAAGCTGTCCCAGGCAGAGTGTATAATTCAACATGTACGCTTGCTTTTCTTGACCGGAAACCCTCATAACTTGCTGTGATATTCAGTATCTTGCTCAGTTCAGTTGACCTTTGACCTTAGTGTTAAAAGGAATACGACCCTATCTTTGTGGTTTCGGAGTGTGAAAATGAATAGGAACCAAACCTTGTGATATGAGTAAAATAGTGTTGAAAGCGACGTTAAGTCATATTTACTCACTCACTCACTGGAGCTCAATCCTATGTTTACTACTCTCTATTCGCTTAAATGTTAACTGACCTGTGCATATAAATACATGTCAGTGGAGTGTGTCCTATACAGCGAGAGAGGGGAATCCCAAGATACTTTTGGTATTCGAAGCTGCACTACAGCATTAAGTTAATGATGTCGGCCATGACACTCACATAATACTAAAACATGGAAATAGCCTTATATACTTGAGGTCTGCTGCCCGAAACTATCTCCGACACTATGTCCAGCATACTGGAAAACCCATTCTCCCACATTTCCTATGACGAGAACGAGAGGGACTACAGACTTGCATGATCCGCAGCCAGTGTATCAATCCATACGTTAGCATCTATACAGTGGTTTGGTTATTTACCCATAACAGTTTTGGATATAAATAGCGTGAGGGTTTTTCCACTAAACCAAACCAATCACTAAGCTCATTACGGCAATCGCCTTCGACGTTTGAATTTTGACTGATGTGAATTTAATCAATGTGCAGACTACCTTTGATGTCAGACTGAAATGGACATCTGGTGTCAAAGCAAAAAGCAATGGCTTCAGATACCGAGTGCTAATTGAGAACAACCGCGGGGGATGAAATATATGACATGCAAGCGAATCAGTCATCTGAACCAATAAAGAAGTCCAAGTAAGACAGCTGGGAGGATTTCTTTATTACTTGCACTTGTTAAGATGCAGACATGAGGATTTCAACCAATTACACACGTGGACCTGGATTTTCGCCCTAGTGCGAGGGGGGAGTAGGACTGACCATGCGCAACCAGAAGAACAATGCTATTACATCATCGCGCTGAAATAGTTGTATGTGGTACCGCTCACGCCGGTACTAGGGATCTGTGCTCATGCCATTCAATATGTGCACATGAATAACCACGATAGAAGCGTGAGTGGGATACAAATCATCGCAGGGCTCACTTTTTCTTCAACTGATGTTTTAGAAATACTAGTATTCCAGTATCCCCGGCATACTCTCGCCCCACCCTATCCCGCGCCACACCTATGCTACCCGCTGTGCAGTGAGTAAAGCGGAGGAGGAGGAGGAGGAGTAGGACAAGCCACGGTTTATACTAGGTAGATGCAGTCAGTATACTTTTGGGGACAGGACTTCTTATCAGTACGTTGGCAGCGTTTTCCATCACTCTTCTAACGTTGCGTTTAAGTATAGGGTTTCCCCTTGAGCAACCTGTGGCGCCATCTATTCGCAAAGGGAGACAAGTCGGAAGCATACCTTTAAAGCCATGCGCACGTTGGCCTAGAGTTCTGAAGGGTGTGAGGTCTAGGAAGGGGTGGTTTAAGTAAATATAGACGTATGAGGTGTCCTCTCCAATCTGACACATTGTTTTATTCCACAGGAGTGATGTCCAGTGCCATGTCATTGAGATGTCATCCGTAGTAGAGAAATAGTAATGAGCGGAAGCTTTATTGACCCCAGAAACGGTCGTATGCAAAAGACCTTGAATCTTTAGATGGGTGAAAGGCAACAGGTCCTGCAGGTGCAATGCAGAAGTACCAAAATAAAATACTTTCACTACAAGGAATAGTTGAATTGGCATGAAGTACAATATTATATTGTATACTCCGAAAAATGTCAAGTCACGCAGTCTAATGGTTCTCCCGTAACAGGGCCGTAAAGTACGACATTCGTGCAAAATAGTTGATTCTGAGGTCATTGTTATTGTTCTCTGTAAACATATGAAGATAAAGGATAACCAGAACCTGATTGGGTGTACTACTAGGTATTTCAACAGCGAGTATACTATATCAAGCTGGTTCTGGTTATCGTTCATCTTCATATGTTTATAATATGAAATACGATTGGCGATTTTGTACGAATGTACTACATCATGGCTCTGTTATTCAAGAATGATGACTGTGAGCGCGTTGAAATTTTTCTGAGTTCGTTATACAATATAATATTTCTTTTTTTTGCACTTGTACCGCACCTGTTCTGGGGCCATTTACTCATGTAAACATGCGTGGTCCTTTTAAAGATGAATGATGGAGTTTGTCCACATGGTATATGAACACGTCAGCAGTTGTCTGGATATTAGGTACTGGACATTTCCGTCACGTCATCAATGCAGGAGGCCATGGAGTTACAACATGTTAAAGGCCGATACGTTAACATACAGCATTGTATGCATACATCCTTTATTATTACATGGCTACGGTATATAGGCCATTTACTATATGGAATGCATTGGGAGTTATACGGTATTCCAGTACGTCATCACTCCGTGTGTAAACTAGCGGGCGAGTCTGTACAGGTGATGGGGAACTTCATGGGAAAGTCCCGTACGTCAGCATGACGTCGGCGGGAAGTTCAGTGGGGACAATATGTTCGCCAATACTATCTTCCAAACTATGTATGGCATAGTGGCAATTTGGGAATGCCGTTTTCTCCGCATTCTATGCCGAAAAGGGAAGGGAATAGAGACATTGGGGAGCTAAGTGCGGTCATAGCGTAAAGAGCCTCTAGTTCCTCTCCAGTCACTTCAATGCAAAACACTCAGAAACACGGACTGTATATTGACGCCGTTTGCTGCCCATTCTCTACTACTGTCGTCTAGCCATCACGTTACTGTTGGAAAGCCCATCGTCTTCATTTATAATCATCTTTGTCGATTCAATAGCGTAGTGTTTTGCAATAATACCATTGCCATAATGTTTAATACACATACATAATTGACAAAGTTTTCTCGTGGAAATATAAAGAAACATGAAACTATTCTTTGTACATGTTACAAGAAATATTTCTATATTGCAGGAGGACGCCATGTATTTTCTATTAATATACAGGAAAAAGTGTCTGTACTCAAGTCCATGAACGTATAATAATGAAGTATATTACATTTACAGTTACCATAAAGCTCAACGAATATACCTTATCTTTTACGGAGTCTTCACAGTCCACAAATGGATGAATGAAATGACACGTAGATCGCTGGTGAAATATCCATATGAAATATGATTTCTTCATATTCGGTTGTTTCCTAGATGACAGTTCTCAAAAAGGAGGACACGGCATTCTCCGAGAAGTGTTCTATGGAAAATATCGAGGGATTCCACTGGAATAATGCCATCAACCAATGCAAAGGACATGCGCCATTTACAGTTGAAGCTCTGCATTATGAACCATAAAAAAATCTGAGAATTATGGGTCCACGACATCGGAAGAGGTATACAAAATAGACCATACACCTTACACAAGAAATAGGGCTTTCTATTATATCATATTGGCGTAAACAATAAATTGGACGATCACTGTTTGTATTCAAGTGTAATCCTGTGGCAGAAGAATTTTATCAATAAAATATAAAGAAAAGCGCGAATACCAGATTCCAAGAACTGGAAAGTATCAACACGAGGAAAGTTATTAGGACAATTGATGGATAACTTGAATCGGTGTACTTCAAAAGAACTTCAAGTTATTTATCACCGACATCGCGCCTATTGCGATCTGATTGGTATGGAGGATATATTGCTTAACAAGTGAACGATTGGTTCAGTTGACAGAAGTGATACTGGGATTGGTCATACCCCATTACCGCTACCAATAAAATAATCATTTGACTACGTCAGCTGTACGTGACGAAGTCCAATAGAATGTCCATTCTCCTTTTCCCCTTTCTCCTCTTTTCCTTACTTTCCATATTTATTTCAATAAGTTTGAAAGAATCTACCGATTCCTATTACATTTGTGTACAATAGGTAGAATTTTGGCAAACAAAAATCCGGTCACTAAGTGATTGTGACAAAAAAATATCTCCAAAATAAAAATGGAGAAATAACCTGGTAGTGGAATGATAAGGGCATTAATTTCGTTCCTTCTGTGCAGCCATCCCCTGGTAATAGTTTGAAGCCGATGTTTATGTTTAGTCAAGAGGGATACAGCCTGTAGGCCCGGTGTTTGTCGACCTGGATGGACAGATTGACCCATAAAGTATTCTCGTTAACGGTTGAAACTTGTGTTTAATGCGTTGTTTTAGGATGGGCGGCAGTACCTCATGTGTAACGCCGCCAGTACAATCGCTAGACAGCCAACGACGATGTATTTGACGATTTCATTTGTCTGCCGAATGGCATCCTCACCTATTGCTATAGACCGCATGTCGTTTGAGTCTGTATTACCTATTCCTCAATGGAAGTGTATTCATATCAATATTCCGATATTATCATTCTCCACACCACTCACACTAGTATCTTCGGCTCCATCTTATTTGTCTCGGTGATGATCTGCAATACTGAATTTAACAAAGGCATGGATTTTTGGGGCATATATTCAAGTATGAGGGAAATGGGAATCGCACATTATCATGAGACACCTCATTACTGATGGTTGACATTGACTACCCACATATGCAATTAATCATTATATTATATTATATTGAACGATAGGGCAATACACATTTGAAGGAGGCAAATTAAATATGTACACCAATATGGTTGAATATTCCAAAATCAGCTTCCTGGCAATGGGCCAATGTAGTCAGTGATGGAGAGTACAACAACAGTTACTTGAGGGAATGGCTGCCTTACTGGAGAATAGATGATTAGGAGTGTGCAGGTATCTGTATGAAGACACAGTACGGAATATCTACATTCTTAAATAAACGCTCGTTGTTAAATATTGATAAGGCTTCTGTTCACAGACCACAGAATGAAAAGGAAGCATCAGAATTAGTGCAAAGTCGACTTGGTACCATCCTATCCATCATTTTGTACACCAGGCGGCCTTACAGATGTAAATTTTTACAATCTTGTGTGGGAGTGCAAATGTGGACCCAAGGTGCCACTCATCACATGTACACGACCCTGAACCGAATGGGAATATGTCAGTCCGTTGGTGCTGCCATAGGACATATTGACGACCTGAGAGAGGGGCATGACCATGAGATTTTGAAGTGGAAAGGGCCCCATGAGGTATTGCATGCATACATATCTTGCTGTAATTAAGGATGGTCATATTGGAACATTATACTGAGATGGAACCGGGATGGCATGTAAATCATGGAATGGAAGAGATGCCGAGTCAGGATATGTATAAATTATAACGATATATATGTTGTTTGTTAATTAGCCCTATCTGGGTTGGTGGAATGTCGCTCTCGTACCAAACTTTTCAACGCAGGTAAGGGGGGGAAAAAATTGGGAGCTTCTTTATTTTCCGCGAATTTTATTAGTGTCATTTTCATACTATTTCCATACTCCTGGGTGCAAGAGATCATGGGCAGATTGAAATGACAGGCACGAGGGGTCATCATGAAGTCGTGATTTGGTGTTTACTGTCCAATTTTCGCATTTCTATTGCATAAAATGGCGTAATAGTACTTTAGTTGAAAAGGAATTATTCTCTGTCATTTCGTTATTTGTGAAAATAGATTTGGGGAAAAAACGAAATCGGAAAATCGAGTTAGAAATTCGTAAGAAACTGTCATCGAAAAGAAATGACGTCACTATGATGTCATCATCTGTAGCTTGAGAGGAATTATAGTATGGAAAGTTTCAGCCCTCTATCCCAAGGGGTAAATAAAATAAATAAGAAGGCGGCCGGGGGCGGCAATTCCCTCCAGCAAGGGACAGACCACAAATCGCCCAGTTCTGCTGGGGTTATTTAATTCTCTTTTTGGAGTGTAGAAATGATGTACGATGAACAACTCGGCGGAGGATAAATTTATATAATTTTTTTACAGTCTAACGTTGAGAAGAAAGTTGGCGAAACCCACGAAAGGTTATTTGGGCGTGGCGGCAAGCAGTCTCCAAAAACAGTCTCCTATGCTGTCGGATGGGATAATGTTCAGCTGCAGCAACATGCGAAGCACCGAAGCACAGATAAGGAATCTAAATTCCTCTTGTGGGGAATGTGCTTTGGTGTGGAGCACCGTGTCAGTTTCCTGAAGGACGAATCCCAAGAAACCTGTCCAGCCATATCTTTGCCAGCGTGTACCTTCTTGCCGACACAAGAAGACTTGGACTCACTGAAAGGTCACATGGTCATCATGGTGCAGAGAATTCTAGCCATCCATCTCCCAAAATTGAACCATCTCCAAAACCATGTCGTCCAACACATCCCACATAAGTTTTCCAAAGAGATGGATTCCGCGAGCAATGTGGTAGGTTTTAAATATTCCATCAATAAGACCCTGTGTCATCCAGATACAACACATATCATGAATCGTTAGATTCTTGGTATGTGCTTTAGAATAGGTTAACCGAAAGACTATACTATGAGGTCATGTGACTGTCAGTATGTCGGCACCCCTTCTCACATCCCTTATATGTGTTGTAATCTTATGTTACTTCAAATCTATTTGGAAGAAAATATGCAATACAGTATACACAATTGTAAAACACGGAATCCGTACTTGGTGTGAATCATATAATTGTAACTGTGGGAATTTGGCAACACATTTTAATTATTCGTCCATCTATATTTACTTTATGTTCTATTGGGACGGATTGACGCACGTTCAAATTACGCTGCGCTCTGTTCATCCATAAATTATATATTGCCAGATAAATCTAGGGGTTGTTGATGCTGACCCAAGTTCCATAGCGGGGGTTATAGAGATAATGCAGTTCCTTCAACGATATGTCCCTGATCTTGGAGATGGAGAAGTTCTGCCTGTGCTCATCATTTCGTGTCGACAGAGGAGACCCCAAGTGAGCGACTGGAAGGTCTCGTAGCTTGCCCCCAGGAATTCCATAAGGAGATGCTGTTACTGCAGGTGAATACACAGAGTTGCTATTTAAATGAGCGTTCAACAGAAGAATAAGTAACTTCCTGTGCCAATAATGGCAACGGCAAAGTGCGTATACTCTATGAATTAAATGGATCTTTTTCTGAAATGCCAATTTAATTCAGCTTTATAGCATGGTCTTGGGTTTCCTGTTTATTGTAAATTTCACAAGGATAAAAAGATTTCATCATTATTCGATGGAAGAGTTGTTCATCAATTGGCACAACGTGCCATATTTCTGTTAAGACAACCGCAGAAGGAAACAATTGGTGCTCCCCGGATTTTGGTGAAACATGCACATTGGAACAGTGAGTCTGTCATGAAACTCAAAGTATACACAACTTAAGCTTGAATGAAGCACTGGAAAGTGTATACAAAGTTTGAAATATATGTATTAAGGCAGTGTGACGTCACTGGACCTAGATATGATTGCAACACACCACCATAGAATACCATGCTTTAACTGCAGTTTACTCTGTGTAATAAAATCGTAAAAAATTAAAATAAATATTATCCCACACTGTTTGCAATGGTCTTTTATTTGATGGAAACTTTACTTGAGGGTTTACGATCACTTTCAAAGGGACGATGACGTGATAAATCATAACTTTTGTATTTATTTCACAGGATACAATCAATTCGTTGTATTTTGGCGCAAGTGATGGCTCTAGGGGCACAATGGCGCAACTAAAGAACGCATATAAGCACAAGGCATTCAAGAAGGAGGTGAAAAACAACTTCCAACATGCCTGGGATATAATGCAGGTAGATATTTTTCACTATGTTAAGTTTAAACTACTGTTGTATGCGCAAATACAAGCGTCTGGTCTGTCATTCATAATTCAGTCGTCGTCCATTAGAGAATATCCGCGTCCATAATCCAAAAACCTATTCCATGTTCCATATAACAGTATTAGCACCAAATTCGAAAAGACAATCATAGTATACATAAACATAGGCTTGTTTCCTGCAAGAGAGAAGTGATCAACAGTTTTCAATTATGCCGGCAAGACATCAAGATGTTCCAAAAATATCAAATCCGTATCGCTGATCAGCATTCTTAATCCATAATATTCGTTGTAAAGTCGTCATCTAAAGAATGATGTATCTCAGTCACGCTTTGATTGTGACTGTTCATATGAGTACCATGAGGATCTTGAAGTACATGGGTTCATACGGCCCATAGCCCCGGGTTAAGCGGAATTAGACACAAGTTACGAAACGTAACGCCATAGATCTTGCAGGCTACGCTCGTATTTTGCTATCAGCATGCGATATGTATCACCAAATTTGAGAAACTTTGAGTGGAGGCGCTTTGTGGTGTAGCCCTGTTTTGTAAGTTTCTGCAACAATGTTTTGTGACGTTGATTAAAATCGTCACATTTAACACAGGATCTAGCAAATGCTACTAGGCGTGATATGTATACGCCATATGCAGGTTCCACTGGAATATTACTGTCCAGAAAGGGATAGTTTACGATGTCGAAATTGTAATCATCTCTTTTGTCATACAGTCGACGAGAGAGAAGGCCCGCTTCATTTTTATAGAGATATAGGTCTAAATATGATGTGCCTGTAGGGTTATCTGTAGTTTCCTTCAAATCCAGTGAAGGTGGATATATATCCTTCACTGCGTCATTTATATAGCGATTATCCACAGCGAGAAGATCGTCTATATAGCGTTTGGTGAATGAGAAGGAACGGGCTTTGAATGGATCGGTTTTTGAAAGCGCCTGCATATAGTCATATTCATAAGAGAACAGATATAGGTCAGCCAATAGGGGTGCACAATTAGTCCCCATTGGAATACCTATATGCTGTTGATATATTGTGTTGCCAAATTTCACATACTTATTTTTAATGAGAAATTCAAGCAACAAAGAAACATCCCATGAATGATATCTCTTGTATGTAGTAGAGCTAAAGAATGCTTTATGGCTTCCGACATTAAAATATCTTCGATCAGTTTTCTTGAACACAGATACTATTAATGAATTTATACGGTCAATAAGGTCCTGACGAGGGATTGTAGTATAGAGTCGAGAAATCCCATGTGGATACATGTCTATACGGTATGTGACCTTTAGCATCAAGTTCTTCCATAAGACATTTTGAGTTTTTGAATATCCACAAACATTCAACGCCAGAGTTTTTAGAAATAGTGGTGCAATACATTTCCCAAAATGCTTTTACCTCCTGAAGGGCCCTCGTCAACAGGGTTGAAAGAAGCTTGGTGGTGCAGCTTCTAGAACCAGCTATGAATCTACCTTTGTATTGTGATTTATGCATTTTGGGAGTGCAGTATACTTTTGGTATATCGTTATGTTTGGTTGGAAGAGAAATACCTCTTTCCTTGAGAAACGTTTTGTGATTGTTAAATAAATCTTTCAGAGTAAATGCAGTTTGAGGGTAGACGTATTTGATGACGATATGTTTACACTGAATTCTTCAACCAGCACCTGATAATAGTAATATTTACATATGAATATTATATTATTTGGAGCTTTGTCTGCTGGGACTATGACGAATTTAGTCTGGAGATTTGCTAGAACTTCTTGCGAATTGGGGCTTCTCAGTACTTGTTTTGCTTGGGGAAGGGTACTTCTGTCAATATGGCGGATTGTTTCAGCGACCTTGCTCTTGGTGAGGTCCAGCCAATCAGCGAGTACTGTAGGTTCAACTTTTTTTCGCTTAGACCAATCAATAACGTACTCTTCCAAAGCAGACATGACTATCTTCTGGTCAGCCTTCAGATATATATTGCTCGGCTCTCTATATTTAGGTCCCTTCATCAGGAGTAATCTTAGGTCATTATCACTCACCACATCAAGGTCACCAGTCACAACATATTTGCATGGTGTATAGATAAAGTTCGAGGATTCACAATCACAACTATAGCCCCCCGACGTGTAGAAGTTCCAGTCGAACTCCTTGACAGCATTAGAGTAATTGAATATTTTCAATTCACTTGAGTGACTTCAGGCATTACAATGACGTCAGGAATTACAGGATATTTTTCCAGGTTGACCCCATGTTGAAGCGTTTACTCCATCAGACGTCCTTCATGCTCAATCATTAATATCACATGAGTTATTTATTGGAGTTAATCTGTCATCCCAGTTCCCGAGCTAGCGAATCTAATTCCGCTTAAGCCGGTTCTAAGGGCCGTGTGGATAATTCATACTCGCTACATAAACATCTACAATAAAAGCGCAGCTGGGGTGTTAAGGTTTCGTTCGAGAACCCACCGTATTGTTGGATCGGGATGCGAGGTGCCTGATGGAAGCTTTCCTGTGGAATGATATCGAGCTCTTCAGTCGCCAGACGTCGTCAATTTTTGCCACCTCTTTCATAACGCTCCAATTCGTGTGCCTGTCCTATTAACGATCGAGACGATTGGCGGTGAAAAGGATATGGACAAGTTCCACTGAAAGTTAAACTTACATTTTGTAATTATCACCAAATACCAATATGCGATTTGTCAGAGCATTTCCATCACAGCACTCTAGATTTGTATCTAATACCGCTTATGCCGGTGCTAGGGGCCGTGTGGTCTTATCATCCAAGTTGCCACATGAACAGGTACAATAAAAGCGTACCTGAGATACAACACATATCAAGAATCGTTAGATTCTTTGTATGTGCTTTACAATAGGTTAACCGGAAGACTATACTGTCAAGTCATGTGGTTCTGTCAGTATGTCGGCACCTCTTCCCACTTCCCTTATATGTGTTGTAATTCCACATATACTTACAAACAAGAAATTATTCCAAAAAGATGCTATTGCTCATCCATATTTTCAACCACCACTACATGACTCAGCTTCACTCATTGTTATAAAATTTGTCCTTTTAGTTTAGTACAGAAACGTATGTTGTGTTGTGTGCTTTGACACTCCTGGGGATGTCCCATAAAGACGAAATTCCACCTTCATTTCCTCAAAAAGGCAGTAGGGAAAAACAGATGGTTTGGCTTCAAGATCTGGCTGCAAAAGTTGTACAGTTTGCCTGGCGGGAGCCCAACAGGGAAGACCTGCGTTCTGTTGAGCAGGCTTTCAATGCAACAGATGTAGCCAAGGTAGCGCGGGAAGGGGTATATCCCTTCTGCAAGTGCCGTGAAGGTGAATATTACAAGCTAATATTAATCAGATATTACTCCTTCCAATGAGGAAAACGTAAAACATAGTCGCAACATTATAATACATAAAATACATGTACCAAATGATATCATTAGCAATCGATCCAATGTAGTTTGACTTCGTATGACTTAGTAGTTCATGGAAGCGCATTTATGTAAATGTTTGAATATTATCCTTTTGAACGCTTTCGAATGATTCTAATTCAGCTTACGCTTAATATCATTACAAAGTAATCAATTTCATGGTGTAACATAAGTTAACAGAAAGTTTTGTATTGCTCGATATTGTTTATACTTTTGGCAAATAAAAGTCGCTGTACCCGCCCATAAATGTCCTTAATGTTAATTTGATTGCTCAATATTTCAGTGAAGAATGAAACAATGATTCAGTGCTGCAGCTGGAAGTGCGAAAACATGTGGATGCACTTGGCCTGTGCCGGAATAAAGGGTAACAGTAACATCATTGTAATTTCAATGAGAGCGCTATTGATAATGAGATCATATTTCAGATTCACCACAGAATCTACATCTTACTCAATGTGCATGTGTAAACGAATTATGCAAATCCTCCTGTCCATACTCTTTGTGACACTGCGCGTAATTATACCAAACAATAAAAGCCTTGCGCGCAACTATAGACATTACGTATTACCTTGTTATATTTATCAACGGTTAACAACCTTGACAGGTTATGGTAATAACATTTCAGGATGTCTATTATTTCCACAGACTTGCCTGACTTGGACGAGGACTGGTTTTGTACCGAAAAGTGTCGCAACGACAACACTTATGTATACTGTGTTTGCCATGAGCGCGTAGGAGGACAGATGGTTCAGTGCCATAGAAAAGATGACTGCAGGCACCAGGAATGGTATCACTCCGAATGCCTATCATTAGATGCAGAAATGTTACCTGGTTAGTTTTGTACATATCATACTGGCATGTACTATGGATAATGCCAGTGATTCAATGTAGTTTTTGTAATGTATGGGGACATTTACATGCGAAAACATCGACCTTTGTGCAAATCATTGTGACTGCTGTTTTTGACTGAGGTTAACATGGTGGGAAATGAAGTGCTTGATAGGCGTCGGACCTCACAGATTTGGCTTCCGATTGCGAGCTTGCATTCTAGTACATTTTTACGTTTGGTACGTTTATTGTAACGGTTACACACATTATCATTTTCCGTCAGATGACTGAATAACGCTATTACATCATTGCTTTTGGATACTTCTGTGTAATACCGCTCAAGCCACGTCTTGGGACCAAGTGGTCATGGCATTGAACATGTGGAAATGACAAGGATAGCTCTTTCTTTGGCGATGTTTCTATAAATATTCATTGAACAGATTGGCCTGTGACTTATTTGCCGTCAATTATGCCCTGCTTTTTAGATGTATGGTACTGCTGCAAGGAATGTGAGCTAGATTCCTCTTCTACCGATGACGTCCTCAATTACAGTAAAACTGTAATTTGGTTGGGTCTCAACCACCTGGTGAGGCGTGATGCTGTCAGGGAGGGAAATGGGCCCGTGATCCTGTCACATTGGAGGCTCGACATGCTCAATTACTGGCAGCAACGTCATTACAAGTACATCATCATTGGCCATTACCTCCTCGCAGGTATGTGACTGACGTGCAACCATTAATAACGTTATTTCCAATCATTATTATCTTTCTAATAACTATACTATTATATCTTGTTGTGAACTGGGGCTTTCAATACTACTGCACAACCTACTGACTTAAAGCCGCATTTCATCCTGCCTGCTGCAGAACTTCAATTTTACGCATTATTACGCGTGGAAGCGATCCTGATTATAAATTTCATATTATATGATCAGGTGCGTTATTATGCGACGTACAAATCCTCTCTCTCTTTCCCTATCTCCCCCCGCCCCCGATGACAACAACTCACAATGGCATCCTTACACAGTGGCATAGGCCGCATGTGGTTTGAATCTGTACTGCTGAAAGGTTATGGAAGCCAATCTATATCATTCTTCGAATGGTTTCTCATCCGTGTCCATATTTCATAGTAGTGGGCGTGTATATACTTCATAGTCTTCACATTAACAACTGCAATAAATGCGCGGCTGGGATACCAAGGATGCGTCCGACAATCTACCGTATTCTGGAGTCTCAATGATAGGTGCCGATGGACGATTTCCTGTAGATTAACATTGTTGCTTGTCAGTCGCCAGACGTCGTCAAGTTTTCACACATCTTGCATATCCTTCCAACCCAATGTCATAGCTGGTTTATTTATTATCGCAGCAACAACAGGTGTGTTGCCCAAAAGGCTGCAGGGCGATCTGACTTGGAATAGACTGGCCAACCTCAACGGCAAACATGGGGGGAACATTGGATTAGATCTCGTCAATGAGTTCATCAATAATGAATTCAAGGGTATGTAATGACCATATAATTCGCATGATATGTGTGTTGAAGATGGCATGATTTGCAAATAAAATATTGTTCACAGCACCAATTTATGAGAATTAAAACATCATCCATAACTTTTTCTTATTATACGATATAACCTTTCATACATCACACACCCTAACCTATCACTTTTCCATCACAATATTCAGACATGATGAAGTCATCCGGTGGGAGATACAGCTCCAAACAAGTCTCCCGTTGTGCAAAGATGGGAGGAGGGTTCGGCAAGGAATTTGAACGCCTGTTCTCCGCAAGTGGCCTGGGAAGATATTACAGCCGAACAACAGAGAAATCCCTTATCGACAACAGATATGCCAGCGATGTCTCCAAATTCTGTGTCGAATACCATGCAGATGGTCTGTGCTGTATTTCTCCAGGTCGCAAACATACAACCATCCCCTCTTGTCGTCCACAAGTTGGTGTGAAGAACCAGGCCAAGCTGGGACAGAGGCTGAAACAGCTGTGCGGAAAGCTTGACATGTGGCATCATGTTGCTCAGCTGTAGAGTCACACTGCGAGTATAGTCTTCTGGTTAACCTATTGTAAAGCACATACCAAGAATCTAACGATTCGTGATATGTGTTGTATCTCAGGTACTCCTTTATTGTACCTGTTCATGTGGCAACTTGGATGACATGACCACACGGCCCCTAGCACCGGCATAAGCTGTATTAGATACAAATCTAGAGAGCTATGATAGAAATGCTCTGACAACACGTATATTGGTAATTGGTGAGCTGTTCCGCTGTCACAACTCCTACACTGGGGACTGGTGAGCTGTATCGTCATTTAACACAAAAGACTAGTCAGTAAGGGCCGATGTCGACCCAGCATCAACTTCCGACAATGCCAACATATATCAAAGACCAAAAGGTCTGTAAAGGGGGCGGGCCTCGAGGACGAAACGTCCACCAGCACAATCTCGCCATATTCTGTCTGCTTAAAATTAACGTCCTGAAGGTTTAGGATAGCAAAGGGTTACATAAAGTCACTTGAAAGAAAACAAAAGCAGATATTTACATAAGGCCCATAGTGAACCAGGAACAGTAAAGGCATATGGATATGTATTAAATTTGTGTGTTATTGTGCACTCAAGGAAGCGTGCTTAGCACTGTATTACGGGAGAGATGAGAAGAACGAGGAGGAAGAAGGGGGGAGGATGGGAGTTCTGATGCTTATTTGTTGCCAGAAAGATCAACTTCTTTCCACCGCTAATTAGTTTCATGAGTGCAGTTATCGGAGCATTTTCTTGTCACACGCACAGCAACACCCGTCTGGCACAGTGGTGGTTGATATTTTCTCCATGCCTGTAACAAAAAAATACTTCATCAACATCTCCCGTAAACATTTATCCTCTGATATGACCGCGTCTAGAAGACTCTTGAAGTCTGTGTCAACGCGGTAGTTGGGGTAGACGTACGTGATGGCATTTCCAGGCATGTCGTCCCTTGAACATCGTCCCACCTCCTGCCAGTAGGACAGCCCATTCTTTGCAGGACCCCAGTGAATTATGTATCGCACATCCGGCACGTCTACCCCCATCCCAAATGCAATCGTCGCCAACACCACCCGCAAGGTTCCATTCTGTTTCTTGAACCGGCACAAAATTCTAGTATGGCTCTTGGAGCTTGTATGGCCATGGAACAGTTCCACTGGTCTGCAATTCATGATGGCCGCCCTGCTGCTGGTGTCGCTTGGTGGTGGCACACTTGTAATAAGCCAGGCATACATGTTGTTAGCGTGCTCGTAGGATCTGCAATGTTTAAAATAGTTGTCAAAGGGGACTTTATAGACAATTAAGTCCTACAATGAGAGAAATAAGGTGGTCAAAGTTTCCATTTTCATTTCCCCAGTAATTGGACATCCTGCCTTACTTCTCTACACGGGTGACGGATAAACCTTCAATGTAACAGCCCTGGGTCAAACTGAATCGGGATTTGGGCACAGTGCAACGAAGGCAATAGTGAAACCGTCCCACCCTCTGGGATTAAACTGACGAAACACTGTATGAAACTGGACAAGCATATTAGTTCAACTGCAGAACGCTGCGGGTTAAGTGTACGTCAGACGTATTTCTTATCAGTGTAGATTTTGGTTGGCCTGTGAAAAAATGGCTTGAAAATATAGCAGTGTAATTTTCATTTGCTGCTGACGCTAGACGGCTTGCAATTATACCGGTAGTAACTTTGATCACCCAATCTATCTTATTGTATAGTTTGCGCAAAAATTATTACTATGGGTTAGGGGTCCTGCTGGTGCATCACCACGTGAAATCTTATCTGGACAATCCGCATTTTGGGATCATTATGAATCCTGGTTAATGTCAAAATGAGATACATCGTCCTCACATACTACGGTTTCCTCCATTTGCATACTGTTCATGGCTAAAAATGTTTCCGAGTAACTCTAAATGCCCATTACTGTGTACATATCATATCAAATAGTAGCCTTACATCCCTGAATTCAACCTGTATGAAAGAAGACTCACACTGTTGCCAGCTCCTTCTCTTTTCTTTATTATTAATATGGTAGGTTAATGTCAATAACACTTGACTATGTCTCTGTGTGCATTTTGTTATTATACTTCATAGTCTTCACATGAACATCTGCAATAAAAGCGCGGCTGAGATACTAAGGCTACTTCCGACAATCCACCGTATTCTCGCATCTGAATGTTTGGTGCCGAGGAAACCTTTCCTGTCGTCATTTTTTTTCCCACCTCTTGCACATCGCTCGAATTTGTAAGTCACATAACCACTGTGTGTTACCTCGCATAGATGATGGCCTTTGGGCAATTCGTGGTCTCCTTAACCAGGCGATCTTTATACCACAAGAGATGTTCTTTGTAATCATTTGTAGTCACACGTTCCACGGCAAGATGTATGGAAGGCCTTTTAATGGAAATATATACACCAGTGACAACATGCGATATTCGACTGTTAAGCAGAAATCCTAGCATTTAGACGAAATATGTTGCTTATAAAATATCGGTATGCTTGAAAAACAGGACAATAACTTGTCCAAAGTTACAACATTATTCCCAGTCTGTCTTCCTGTCGCAATTATAACATAAAAGGTGGATTGGAAATAATTGAAAAAAGTGCAACATTTATGCATGTATAGGTTATTTTTATGTACTTGTTACATTCATGTCAAATTGCTGGTGATTACGTAGTATGCTGGTGCAGTTAACTGCAATGTCAGGTTACGGTTTAGTATTGTGCCATCCACTGAAATTTTTACTCTGAATACATGCGATTTAGCTGTCTTGCTCACGAGAGGGGGGAGGGTGAGAGAAAAGTAAGTGTTGCTAGTTATAGTGCTCTGTTTTCAGATATAATCGCCCTTTTGTAGGCATATGGAATGTGTGTAGTTATACACATCACATGTTTTCACGCAATACAAATTTCATTATGTGTTAAAGGTAAACGTTAATGTATGTAATTCTGCCAAAAAATGTGTTTCATACTGACAACGTTTTATATTGCTTGACGAATGAAAAATGATATAAAAGTTCGTTGACTGACTTTTGAATTACACTTTTCCTCATTATTATCTTTTCTGTATACATTTTGGCATGGATTTTCTAATATATGTAAAATATGACACCTTCAACCAAAAGGAATGTTAATGTTTCCAAAGTGATCATATCTGCCATGATATTACATCGAAATACTATTTTACTTCAAGGTGTCATATTTTAGATGTATTGGAGGAAAACCCCCCTCCCCCCGGAGAAAAAAGGAAAGCCCAGTTTCAGTCGACTCAGTTTCATGTCACTTTTGACTTTCAGCATTAACAATATCAGACTTTTGTCTCTACGAGACACAAGTTTTTGTGAAAAATTACAAAAACAATAATTATTGGGTTTATTAAGGTAACATCTAAATGTCTATTCCAAGGTTACCGTATGTTACTTGTTCATGTTTATTCTGTTTAGTGGAGCAGTTAGTTTTGTCGGTCTGTGTTATCCTCCACCTCATTAACAAATATACCTGTGAGGAACAGTTCCATATGCAGATGTTTCTCAATGTCACGCATCATGCCCTCGGTTGTTGTAGCTGTGAGGGCCAGCAAATTCGCTTTTGTAAAAATACTTTTCAACTTGTGAATTTCCAGGAAGTCTGGTCGGAAAGTCAGTCCCCTGTAAATAAGTGGCAATGACTTCGGTTTTGAATATAACTATTATCCAAAAACGAGCCAGTCGCGACATATGTTCGCACTTCTGTTACAAAATGTACATATATTTCCCTTCTATAGCGTGAGCCCTTGTTGTACTTGTCGCATTGTTGTGTGGGACTGGGAAATGTGTTAGTAATGCGGTGGGTGGATGAGGACACTTCAAAGTTGTTGGTAGCTGGGAGCAACGGGGAGAACAGACAAGAAGGCATGTGATTTGCTTTGGTGAGTATAAAAGTAGGATATTGTCGGAGAAAATGCGGCAAACGAACTGGACACCAAGTGAAACTGGTGCAGGTCAAGCAATAGGGGTTCTAATGGATCTGACGAGATGCCAAGAGACCGTCTGTATAGTCTCATTTTTAAACAGGGAAAATTCCCTGTTTCTTGCCATGCTAGGTGAACTGGCGTATGGGTAATTTCAGAGGTGCAATCTATCCAAGCGGTATGGTTTTCATTACAACACCCCTGCGCAAAATGAGAGAATGACTGAAAGTTCCGCGTCACTCCGTTTATTGAATGCGCTATGAAGTAGTTCGACCTAGTTTCGAATAATTTCTCTGAATTAATCTCACGACGAGCCGTTTCTAGGTGCAGATATTGAAGAATATGTCGAATGCGTTTCCTGGACAACACTTCTGCTAATATCTTGAGAGATTTTCTTCGAAAGATTGTGTTTTGTCTGTAAACTGGTCAATATGGCACAGGTCGTAGTCACGGAATATGCCCACTTCATCTTCGGTTCTGATAGCCAATGAAATACACCGAATTTACGAAAAGACGTCATGTTTTAAGATCGGCTGAACCGCACTGCCAAAATTATAGTGCAGTCCCGGTGAGAGAGTTTGAAAAGGAGAGACGAGGAGGCAGTTTCGTTTCGTTCCATCAGTCGACTGGAGAGTTTTGACACTGTGCGAGTGTGACATTCGGACAGATCGAGGTGTGTAAAACGTTTTATACCCGTCACTGAATTCATTACTTGTTTCCCGGCGCACACGTGTTAATATTATCAAATAAATGAATGTTGCAAGTTTCCGCGCTACTGCGTGACTGAAAGCATGCACATGGCATGACTGAAAGCCGCCGTTTTGTGTGCTAAGTTTGAAAACATTTCTTGCAAGGAAAACTTGATTTATTTCATCAAGCGAAAGCATCCTTTTTACTGCAATTTTCACATTGACTGATCTTATCGTCCTGCATCATTTGTCATCCAGCAAACGTAATGTTCTTGATTCTTACCATATCCGTAATGACAGCTCGTTGAACAGGTCAGGGAAAAGGACTAACTGGGATATATATCCCAATTGGGATAAAATATCGCAATTTGAATATTTTTTTCATACTTCCATATGTTCAAGCTGGCCACAGGGACGAGATTCTACTATATTGCATATACATACCCATCTCACACTTCAGATATATCGATATATCTGAAGTGTGAGATGGGTATGTATATGCAATATAGTAGAATCTCGTCCCTGTGAAGCTGGTATATTGTGCTAGTAGTTCTTCTGTTCGTTTAAAGACATACAACAGTGGTTATTGATGGGAAGTATACTGCAACAACAGCATCAAAAAGTATTGCACGTAATTGCAATTGCACAGATAATAATGTCGACGAGAAAAGGTCAGCAAAATTATACAATCGTATTGTCAGTTTTGTGAAGTAGATTCCATCTTGTTTTTGGTAGTTTTGATGCCGAAATCCGACATTGCCGTTTAGTATGAAAATCGGTGAAAATATCCCAATTAGGATATATTTCAATATCCAAACTTTGATTTAATATCTTAGGTGGGATACATACCCAATCTTAATAAATTAATATCCTATCAATGCTCCCCAATCGTATATGTCGCTATGTAGGATCTTACTGATTTCAGTTGAATTTTGTGTTCGGAGCGCCCAGCTCATGAATATTTAATAGTCTTATGACATCACAACCGCATTTTAACTACTTTACTTGAGTCGGGCAGGGGGGATAGGTTCATGGACTCAAGGTTACGTCAAGGACGAGTCCATAATTCTACCCCGCATTATGGAGCCAACCTGGCGGGTGGGCGGCAACATCAGAAGATTCCCCCACAGCTTGGCGTGTGCTTCGGCTGAGCCAACCAGAAAGCACTTGTCATTACGTTCCCTTCAAAGCACTATGAAAACCTCTCGGGATCGGTCAACACGCGCCTTACTGCAAGCCGGTTAGATCCTAACAGCGACATATCCAAATGGGGAAGCAGTTAGGATTTAATTTTAATTAGATTGGATATATACCCCACTTAGTGCTTTGCTCTGACCTGTTGAAGTTGACAAAATAATTTTCCGTTTGGGCCAGGCAGTGGAGGTAAATTTATTTTTTGATGTTAATAATGGTTTTCTGTGTCTGTGATTGAATTTGTTAGTAACGTAAGGGTATTTTTTCTGTGTGCAATTGCTGAATGGATTTTAAAATAATTATTCGATGTACTGGTAGGCATACGTGTAATCTTGAAGAAGACATATAGGCTACTTATATTATTTTCTGGTTGTCAATTGCCACACAAATAAATATGAATCAGATTCAGTGACTTCATTCTTGTACATGTCTACAATAACAATGTCATTGAGCTTTGGCTGCCGGTTGCTGTGTGCATGAATACATAAACCATGAATGAAAGCCGATCTGCTTCCTGGGCAACAATGTTCACTATGATGCGGACACCGACCTCTGCAATATTGTAGGGTTACTACCAAAATGTTATCTTGTTTAGTTCAGATAATATACAATTTTTAATCTTCGGTGTTGTGTTCTTTATCGGGGAAAGGTAATTTCATTGGGTTGTCAAACAATTGTGATAACAGTTGAACGCCTCAACAAAATTGTTTCCATCGTCCACTGGTACCACATACGCAACTCTCATTTGCCTAGACTTTCTTTACAGTATTGCTGAAGTATCTTCAATAATTAGAGCTAAGCTTCACAAATTCACATCACGTATGCAACGAGAGACACATCAGAAGTAGATTGAACAGGACCAATTCCTTCCCTGTTTTTTAGCAGCCTTGGATGCTTTCATTTCCTCTTTTTTTTCAGACCATCTATATAACTTTTGAATCCGCATATATTTGCGAAACTCCTTAACAGTATAGCTTGGCCGATAATGTACATATGTGTAGCGTTTATATTGCAATATATGTATATAGATGGTATGGGAAGAAATTTTATAAATGTATCTATATATTAGTATATACATTGTATATCATAATTAAGGGCAGTTGTGGCATATTATTGCATGAATTACCATGTGAGGAAACAGTGAACCTCATCTATTGCCAGTAGGCACACCCTATCGCCGAGTTCTGCCAAAATATCCCACCATTTGTCCTGTATGACAGCCTCTGGTGACACGAATATAACACTATATTCTCCTTCTTTAATTCCTGTCAAAATATGAAGTTTTCATATAACATACAATATCGATTATCTGTACGCCTGCCTCATTCAATGAATGTTTTCATAATATTTTTTTGTGATAATTGTGTCCCTGCAAAAGCATATGTCATAATGATATATCACAAAGTTTTCTGTGAGGTAGTTCATCACTTCTATGGCATATCTTCAATGAATGCATTGCATTTCGAGTATATCACCATGAATTGTCGACAGCAATTTTTCCAGGCAGATATTTCTTAACGACTTTTGCATTATCACTTAACTCATTGCTTACTTCATTTACTTAGCCTCCCTTGATGAAGACTGAAATGTGTAGTAGTGCTCATCTGTGTGACCAACACTGAGAGGTTCAAAGCTGTTTTGCCAAATTGAGAAGATACATTTTTGAAAGTACGTTAAGAGATAAGAAGGCGCAAGAGAGCTTACTTTGGTACAATATATGTCATAGTGCTTTTTATCAGAAGATTAAATAATGTTTGTCGCTGTTAACATGAATGGCCGGTATCACTTTATTTACCCTTCTTCTTGTCAGCCATTATGGCTGCGCATTTGATTCCATAGTTTGTCCACTTTTGGACCTGGTCCTCCATTACAGCTTTTAGAGGAGAAATAACCACAGCAATGTGTTTTTGTGCCACTGAAGATACCTTCGACATGGTTAAAGAGGTAGAGTGATAATTCATGTATAACATAAAAGTCAAGGAAAACGTATCAAAATCAGCAGAATACTCTCTCTGATGTAAGGCTGTGAGTGGTTATTACAAATTTGAATATCTATCCATGTATTTCATGGATTATACTCATCCGTTTTAATTATTCATATGACAATAGATCTAATGAAAGATAAAGTGTTTGATATTGTCATGTACACTGAATAATACTTCTATTTTTTAGAGTTACTCCTGTAATAAGATATATGTGCTATAGATTGCACATTAATTCATGATACTGAGAGATAAAGAACAACGGTCCCCAGTTCTATACATCGCAAATTAACTTCCAACACAGACGCATAAGCCATTAAATATAAATAACATCGCTTGCTTCAGTTTACATGAACTTATTTATCACGTGAAAATATTATTACTGTACCTCATCTGTTATAAGTGGGAAAAGTGCATAACAGTCACTTTTCCCATAACCTGTTGGCAATAAAGCTACCACGTTTTTCCTCGACATTAAAGTAACTAATACTCGTCTTTGCATTTCTTCTAATGCGTAGGGGATTTTTACCCCCGATTCTTTTATCCTACGTATGGCGGAACGAAGTGTCACCTCCATGGTGTTACCGGGGAATGAGCACGGGGATTCTTGTTCAGTTGTGACCACGTGTAGGGTGGGCGTGGCCTAACTAGCCATGTGCGTTTTGCAAACGGATGTTGTTTTGTTCGACGCATGCGCATTACACAAGCATGGCGGCTTTTGAGAATCGGACAAGCCGTAGAAATTTTTGAGAAAATGTTTCCGTTCATGTGCTTTGCACAAGGCATATAACCACCTCAATGACACCATTCACCCACACTTAGGTGATCATAGAATGGAAAGGACATATTCAGGGGAGCGTACGAGGTTTGAAAGTAAGTATTTTTGTGAACGTTTGTTTTGTTTTTTTTCACTTTCAGATACCGACATAAGACGTCAAGGCTTAAACAACAACAACAACAACTTGACGTCTTATAAGGCTAACAACAATCATACCGTCATACACTCATTCTTTGAAAAGGCCGCTGAGTTAAATTTGACGTCGCACTACATGCCGTGCCGGCTGATTTAAACGTTTCATTGCCTGGCCAACTCCATGAACGAAAGCGGTGGAAATGAACATCACTTGAATGGGACTAAACATTCGACAACAAAAGACAACGGCCTCTGCTGAAAGACCACGCTCGAATAAGAAGCGTTGTAACGGACAAGAGCATCATGCTGCCAAAAAATGTCTTCATTGCGATGGAATGAGCAGTCGAAATCCTTTGTCATTCTAAAAGTAATATACTAATGTTGAAAGTTAACGCTGTTGTAAAAACCGTAATATCGCCGCGGGAAAATTTATAATTAATGCCAAAGAACTTAGAGCACAATATGGTTAGACAATCTTAAATATATCAAAAGATTTGTTATCTTGGTATTTATGTTTATATTTATGTGACATTCAATAGAGTTGCAACAATCAGATAATGACTTGAATTGTTTATATGTGAGGATATATGGCCAGCCAACCAATATATTGATCTAATTGTTTAGTCAATCTGGTCCAGAGTTAGTAGAGTCGAGTTTTGTCGAGTCAGTCGTGTTATTCAATCAGTTGATTTGTTTCTATGTATTGTATAAGTTGATTGGAAGAGGAGTCATGTGACTCATTCCCGCAACAAAACATACTATTGTAATATTTCGTCTCATTTCAGGACGTTTGTTTATTATAACATACATTTCAATTTTCTGAATATCTTTCTGCAGTCCGGACTCTGCCGAACAGTTCCAAAATATCAGTAATGGCATTAGCCGATATTCCTGGGTATCTCGTTTTAATTTCCAATAGCGAGGCATGAAAAGTACAGTCAACGGCGATCCTTTGAAAATGGACATATTACTGTCGTCTTTTGGTTGTTAACAACTTCCATCACGAAAGGAAAATTGATTTTGCCAGGTAACACGTGAGAAGCGTCTTCTTTGCTCGAATCACAACCCACAACCCATCGATTTGCATGTGCATGTCCATAGTAATGGTACACCAGAATATTCGTCACCCATTTTGGTGCATTCAAATTACAAGCGTCTGGTCCGTCATTCATAATTCAGCCGTCGTCCATTAGAGAATATCCGTGTCCATAATTCAAAGACCTATTTCATATTCCATATAACAGTATTAGCACCAAAATTCAAAAAGACAATCATAGTATACATAAACATAGGCTTGTTTCCTGCAAGAGAGAAGCGGTCAACAGTTTTCAATGATGCCGGCAAGACATCATGATGTTCCAAAAATATCAAATCCGTATCGCTGATCAGTATTCTTAATCCATAATATTCGTTGTAAAGTCGTCATCTAAAGAATGATGTATCTCAGTCACGCTTTGATTGTGACTGTTCATATGAGTACCATGAGGATCTTGAAGTACATGGGTTCATACGGCCCCTAGCCCCGGGTCAAGCGGAATTAGACTTAATTCTCCCGAATTAGAATTAGGGAGATTCAACATGGCGGCTATCCAGCTTGTACAGATAGACGATGCGAATTTTTGCCGTTTTTCTGGTAAGTTTATTGCCGCCATTTTATGCCATTACCACACAATGATTCCAAGTACACCACTCGTAAATTCTATATATCGCAAAGTATTTGTCGGCTGATGATTCATGGCGAAGCCAACCAAATAGTTCAAGTTGTTGTTGTTGCCTATAAAACGAGTGTGAGGTCATTCACGCGCTGACTGTGAAAGACAACAGCACAATCGACGATGCCCTCATTTTACTGATACTTTTTTTTCTTTTAGTTGACGATATCCACCAGCCTGGTTGTTTGGAAAAAAAATTATTCTAATTTTGCTGATAAATTCTATTTGCTTGAGGGGGAGGGGGTGTTGGGCTATTTATTTTGGCATGAATTTCTTGTGCATTTATGAAATATTTACCAGCATTATTGTAATGAAACATCAAATCATAGTTTATTGTTTGTCAAACCACATGTGTCTCTGTCTCAATTCCCATTCCAAAGGTCATACATGTCATTTAACATTTCAATACACTGAATTAAAAATTATTCTTGAATCTGTCAAATTACCTTGACTCAGGATACCATTCTCAGCTGTACAGTCCATTTAAAATGAACGAGTGAAAACAGTTGAACAATGGTTTGAATTTGCAGAAGTACCAAATTGATCTACCTGATAAATAATTTTTACTTTTTATGCTAATTTTTGTTTGAGAACATTGTAAACCTTTTCTTTTCAGTTATCCCAACAGTTTATTCACATCCAGTTTATTGCTGTGACATATGTATGCCACAAAATCCCTTTGAAGTATAATGCAGTTTCAAATCCAGCTGGTATGTATCCTACTACATGTATTATCACTGTATTATGGCAGGCCATTAGTATTTTACACAATCTTCAAGTCTGCACATACATCACAGATATCTTTTGAGGAAAAAAAATTTGCTTGTTAAAACCTGGGATTCTGAAAACTGAATTGTAGTTGAAACAAAGGAGTATCTAAATTCCACATGTAGACCTACATTATTGAGATTTTTGACCTTTCCCAAAACATTGCTCTATAGCATGGATAGAACCTTTCCCAAACACATTGCTCCATATTAGTTACTGGTGTAAATAATCCTGCTCTAGATTATAATATCCTGGATTCTTATCATGCCCATGCCACTAACATGAACATCATTGAACTCCAATCCAACCAGTGGTCAAGATCCATCATCGTTCTTCAGGATTTATATTATTGATCACTCATGTATATCACTCATATATCATGTAACGTAACTGTAGAGATCTTCAACATGTGTATCTATATCTTATAATGTCTTATATGTTTGTATTGTATTGCTTTTGGACCTCGGCCATACATATGCAAATAAATTATATTCTATTCTGTTTAGATTGGATTAAGTTCTCATAGTATTTATTTCATACTTTTGCAAATTCTTGTAACAGGGTTAGGTCCCAGTACTACATCTTGTTGTGTATGATGAAAGAATGAAATATAATGAAGGCCAAAAAACATTTTCAATGAACTGAGTTTTGATATTAAATGTATACAATTGATTCCAACCTGCAGGTCATGGATTGACAGAGGTGGTGAAAATCAGAGCCAGTGATTGGCCAAATAGTATTGTGCAACCCCCCCACATTGGGTGATTGGCCAAATAGTATTGTGCAACCCCCCCACCCCCCCCCCATTGGATATCAGCTGATTTCTTAGGAAATAAACATTACGCATGTAATGACCACCTGCAGGTGTCAACCGGTCAATCGGTCAATCGGTGCCAAGTTCTAACTGGAAACAACCATGCGAGACTTCATTCCTTCGCTCAGAATAATTGGATCTAACTTTTATAAAACCTGCAGCTCCCAATAGCTCTTGGATCTAGAACACATAAATAAAGGGACCTAGTTTATCGGTGTAGAATAGGATTGTGTGGATAATATCAGATCCATTGAAGTTGAAGTTCTGCAGCATGCTCCACAAATATCACCAAAGGTCATAAAATATCCACCAGTGTAGATCTATACTTTTTTTTGCTAAATTATCTCCCTTGACCAAGTGAAGACTTGAATGTGTCTAAAGTGATTTAGCTACTAGAAACAAAGAGTTCATTTCCTGATTATAGGTAAAAGACAAACATATTTTAATTATTTTATTCAAATTTTAATTCCACTTCTGGTATGTATAAAATATATACAGAATGAACTGCATACAGAATAACACAAAGAATAGGTACATGTATCTCATGCATCAATTACATTAATTCTTAACCAAAGACCAATTCATACAAGAACATACTTTCAAGTAAGTGTACCTTTCTATGTTAACAGATTACAGTCAGTGATGGGTGATATTACAACGATATCATAGTGTTATGTATTGTTCTGATTGGCTTAACTTTAACTGCAGGAGGTATTTTTTTTTAATTTGAGGGCAATGTGCAATCATACTAAATTTATCTTCGTAACTTCATTTATTTTCACAATAGCAACATAATGGAGACTAGTGTCACATGCAGTATTCCAGGTTGTCCATCCATATACTCTATTCCATGCCCCAATATTTCAAGCACGTGAAATCAGACAAACATTATTATTGTGACTTTCACATCCCTGGCTGCACATGCTAATGGGAATCCCAGGGTAATTAGATTAGTAAAGTTAACATCCAACAAATGCAGAATTGAGCTTGGCATCCAGCCCCACGTTATTCAGTGATGTATTCCCCTACCCTATTCCCTCGACGGACCCTATTGGCTCGACGGATGTCTTTGCGCTCATCCAGCGTTTGTTATTATTTATATTGACGGGTGTCTCATGCAAATACAAGACCGTTTTATATGCCGTTGTCACTGCTTTGTTTTATTCCTCAAAGGATGTAAATGACATACAGAGGGTCCTAAATATGAATACAAACATGCCCGCTCATGGTTAATTACAGATAAGCTAACCTTAAATGCGAATAAAATACATTAAATATCAAAATAGCTGATCAAATTTTGGAACAACTAAAATCTTTTAAATACCTTGTTGTCTGGATAGACTCCTATTTGAACTTGGAAACCCGCATTACAAAACTGTGTGGTACAATATCTTGCATTTGAAACAATGAAAATGCTTTATAATGCAATGGTTCGACTACACTGATGTTGTATGGTCACTTCGTGGGACAACCTTGCAGATTAGACTGCAAAGGCCCCAAAAACAAAGCAGCGAGGATAATCCTCGACTGCGGCCCTAGATCCCATTCTTCCAACATGTTGGAAAGCCTAAATTGGCTGCCCTGTAAGGAAAGTTTTGAACTACTATGAATATGTTTTTTAAGATTATTCATGACCATATCAATTCATATCTTTCTAAATTGGCTACTAGTCTTGGGCAGAAACATAATTATCAGACCAGGGTAAAATATGAATATCTACATTCCTCTAATTAAAAGTAATTCTGGCCAGATACCATTCAAATACTCGGCGGTTATCCTATGTTAAACAGTGTAATACTCTTCTCGGTTCTCTTAAAAAGAGAAAATGAATATTCGATCAATTCTATTTAATGCTAGCTGTAAGCAAGTTTCAAATATACCTAAGTAAATTTTAGTATGTATATAAGTAAATGTTAGTACTACTACATCTGGAACAAGGTCTTCCGAGAATCAGCTCTAGGATCAAGTGTCAATTTGCGGCGTGATAGCTGTTCGAAGAAACGGAATTCAAGTTTATGAAAGCCTAAAACAGATTGAAAAGCAGACGTGCAGATGGAAAAGTGAAATATGAATTATCCAGCACATGCCTGGTGATCGCTAAAATACTACTCAGGTGTCGAGGATTGATCACCCTGTATACACAGGACATATTCTTAATTAACAGTTGATGTGGTTTCAGTGGTTTTTTTAGATTAGTTTATGGCACACGAAACCGACTCTGTACGTTTAACCTTGTTTTAACAAGAGCAAACCGTATATTTTTTATTCTTTTGTGTAGTTAATATTCTAGAGAAGCCTGATCTCGTGCTGCGATTTGTCATAACAACTGGCATCGCACAACGGGGTTGACTCGCGACGCCCGTTCGTCGTTACGATGGTAGTATCAACTTGTAGCATGCAGTATCGCACCGCGAGAACACTCATGCAACTGTTAGGAAATCATGCACCGTGCATCAAAATGGTCGTCCCGTTTGCGCCTCGAGCTGACCAACTTCTGACTACAGCATGGAAGAGTAGGGTATGTGGGTCCTCACAGTGGTGGCAGACCAAAAATCCGTGTGGGAATAAAGTAGCTACAGCGATTTTGCCGTGAGCGGCGCTGATAATAACACAGAAAACATTATAAATTTTTTCGGCGTCACAATGATATTTGATTACCCATATCGGTCCTGAGTGAGGGGAAAACATGATCGGCACTAATCTATTTGACCTATTTCCAAAATGGAACAGAATTATGGACCAAATTTTTTTGGCATTGTATCTTTTCATACTGGAGTCAAATTACATGTAAGTCATTGTGAAGAACCTTAGTGACAAAAAGAGCTCAACAACATATAGGCACACGTTGGATTTGGGGATTTGGATACACTTCGTCCTTTTATCATCGTCAAATCTACTACTACTGTAACAAACTGTATATGGATGGAAAGCTACCTCGGTGGCCTATCGAAATAAAGGACATAACGTCATCGTGATGTCATAATAGCTTCATAATACACATTCATTTTCACCTATATTTAGTTCAGTTGAATACTGAGAAACAGGGCGAAACCCGTCACTAATTCCAGAATAACACCTCGCGATAGTATTGTACTCAAAACAATTCCTGGTTTAACATATCAGAAGTCTTAGAGAACATCGAAATTGGGAAAACAAAACGGTCACAATTCATACAATAAATCACCATAACGAGCTGACTCACTGAGGCTAGAATCCTGCTAGATATTTCCCGGCGCATTTTCGGAATCCGGAAATATCATGGTATATATAGGAACGACATTAAATGCACAGCAAGTGGGCATTCTGAGCAGGGGTGGTAATTATCATAAAAGTAGATAGGAAACGAAGGTTCAGCCTCAGGTGGATATAATCTTTCAAGTCAAGATCATTGTTCATCATAGAATAGTGCAGCATAATAAAAATTGCTATGAAGCCACAATAAAATCACGAGGATTCATCAAGGGTTTGACATACATGATATGCAAGATTAGTTATCTAATTCTATCATTGGTTCCTGCTTGACGATTTCAAACAATCTCAGAATGTCTATAATTGAAAGGTTTATCCTTTACCATGCCTTCGCAAAGTGTCATTAAGGTTGAAATTATGCAAAAGTAATGTCATATACTATGTAGCCGCGGCCCCTAATCGGCAGGCAACAACAACTACAATAATTCGGGATCGTTTCCTAATTGAAGAAAAGTGACACTAACGACAAACTTGTGTTCACTCAATCTCATTTACTGTTACTTCAGAGAACACAAATAGTACATGGTATCTTCACCTACTCTTAACCTATTTTATAATACACATTTGATACAACCTAACATTAGCAACATAGAGAACAATGGCTACAGAGAACAGAGAGAACAGTGGCTTCACACCATGAGGGTGATTTCCATTAACTGAGTGGCCCACAAATACACAAGAAGATGCGTTTATGAGTAGGGGTACAGTGGAAATGTGGTAGTGAATTAAATCAAACAGATCTATATGAGCAAGCATGACTGGATGGGTAAACAAGGAACATACCAACAGTATTAGGGGACTAGGAAATGTCATAGCTCAGTTATCATGGTTATTATCTTGCTTCCTTACGAAAATGTACATATCTTACACAACCTTAGTATCGATAAACGAAACACCCGGCGTTCATTATCCAAGAGATATCACACATGGCAAGACAACCAAAGAATGCAAGTCCCAGTCAGGGTTATATATATCCGGAAATCCCTATCAGTCAGGCAAGGACACACAATAACGTAAAACGACAATAATAAGGCAACATGAGGACAATATAGTACGTAATAGGACAGACAATAAGACATAGTAACAACAATAGGACAGCATGTGGACAATAAGTACACAATATAGCGAACAATAGGACGGCATGTGGACAATGAAGTACACAATAGGATGGACAATAGCACGACAATAAGTCAACAATAGGACATGTGGACAATAAATACACAATAGGACGGACAATAGGACAACAATAAGTGAACAATAGGACAGCATGTGGACAATAAAGTACACAACAGGATGGACAATAGGACAACAATAAGTCAACAATAGGACACCATGTGGACAATAAAGTACACAATAGGACGGACAATAGGACCACAATAAGTCACAATAGGACACACATGTGGACAATAAAGTACACAATAGGACGGACAATAGGACAACAATAAGTCAACAATAGGACAATAAAGTACACAATAGGATGGACAATAGGACATGTAGACAATAAAGTATACAATAGGATGGACAATAGGACAACAATAAGTCGGCAATATGACGTGGACAAGTACACATAGGACAACAATAATTCAACAATACGACATGTGGATAATGAAGTACACAATAGGATGGACAATAGGACAAGATAACGAAAAAAAGGCATACAGTCAATACAATGACAACAGAAAAAATAGGATGGATCACAGAATGTGAATAGCAGGCTAGTGGCATATATGGATCAAAAGGCTACATCCTTAAGATAAGGCAATTACAAATTCAAGCATAATTTTGGTAAACAGGTTCCCATGCGAAGAATACTACTGTAATTAACATTATCGCAATGTTACGAGGCAATTAGCATTTCGTAGCTACATATAGAATAAAGAATAATCATAATTTGGGAAATGAATCCAACTCTTGGAGGGTAATCATCTTATCGCATACAAACAACCATACATGCACTGATAGCATTAATAATCCAATGACTAGAATACATGTGTCGGTGAACATAATCTAAAATAAATATTCTCCATGCACCTACAGGTACACATCATTTCCCTATACATGTACATGTATTGTTATGCTAACACTCACCCAATTACTTAAGGTCCATTAATTGAATAGCGACTCCCATTGCTTGAGGAGAGCGACATATCAACAGCTCGGAACCATCACACCAGTTCACAATCCATAGTTGATATCCAATGGTCTACAATCAATACAGTTCGGTACCAATAATTAATCAAAATTAGAAATGTTACGACGCGAACTTCATTATCCTATCACATCCTCATCGATCCTCCATAGGGAAAATATAGAATTCAAATCAAAGGTGTCTATAATCATCATTAATTACAAGACAATAATTCATGAATAAAATAATAAAATGCATAAGGATTGTTTGTACATGTAGACAACTACATGTAATGTTCATGTTTACCATGATTACAGGTTATGTGTCAACATGCAGGGCATTTACCAAGATGACTAGTGCAATAAAATGACTAACTGAATGTGAAGAAAACGACTTCATGAAAATATATAAGAACATTGTTTCCATGGTTACCATCAGTAAGAATAGATTTATACAGAACAGAGTATAGAATGGACTAGCTCTCAAATGTTTGAAGACTCACCCTCAGATCAGCTGTCACTCCTACATGTACTCTATCTGCCCACATTTAGGAAAGCTAGAACAGGTCAGCACCCACTGCAGTACAACCTAATGACAAAATCATAGGGTAAATAATTACATATTACCCCGCACACTCTCCACAAGGTGAGCGTACAAGTCGTGCATTATATCTGTCTGACTATTCTGGGGTTACATGTACAACAACAGCACGTGGTCTACATGTGCGATTCTGCATTGGTACCACTCAATCTAAAACAATAAATTATATACATTTTCAGGCATGGTAAAGTGCCGGGACTGTCTCGATCTATCAATGACAAGTTTATCTGCATTACTCACATGTTACTGCTAATCGATGACGCTTATAGGCCAGAATAAATTTGATTTACATTTCCCCAAAAACAACTTTCCCGACCAACGTTGTTGAGTCGTCCAGGGCGCCTAACAACAGCGACCTCTATCGTGTGCAGTGACGTCACCAGGCAAACTCGTACCCGCTATCACGGAAGACAAATCGTGGGTAGACAAAATAATGTATCAAGCAGTATTACACAAACGATTTACAATCAAGTTAATGCTAAACAGTTCATTGTATAGTTCCGGAGCACAGTGTGACACTCTCTCACAATCTCCCCTGTCTTAGCTTGACGTCCTCGACAAGCTTTCATTAACACATGTTCCTCATGATCAGTGATGAACAACTGGTCGAGGCCAGTTATATGGATTGCTATGGTGACCAGCCGATACTCTGCTACTTCTCCTCAGTGTCTGTTGTTCTTGTAACGGAAATCTGTCCTGTACTCTCGGATAGTGGATTCGCAACTGACATTCTTCATCTGACGAATCTGTCTCACTGTCGCACTGCAGCTCTGGATTTCTATGACTTGGGCCAAGGCGGCCAGAACGCTGGGGACCACCTCTCTGATGAACCAGGATTACCTTGGGGCACACTCGTAACTCTGACCGATTCACTACTTTGTGCCCACCACTACCATCTGCGGGCTCTACAAAGTATGTGTCCCCCTTACGATCCATCACCCGGTACACAGTCTTCCCGAATGTGTCCTTGATTTTGTGCCGACCTCTGTAGTGGTTTCGGAGGTAAACACGTTCAGCTAGGCTAATAACATTCTCTTTTGACCGCTTGTCGTACTGACGTTTCCGCTTAACACGCTCTGCCTCGAGGTGCTCCCCTGCCTTTTGGTAGGCCTGTCTCAGCCTCTTGAGGTGTAACTCTACCCAGTTGTCTTCAGTGTGTTCCTCTGTATGTCCCAGAACAACATCTACTGGTAGTCGGGCATCCCTGCCAAACATTAGGTAAAATGGCGCAAACCCGGTCGCTGAGTGAGGGGTCGCATTGTAGGCATATGTGAGCTCTGGTAGCACTTCCGGCCAATTGCGCTTCTCGTCAGGAGGTAGTGTTTTCAGTAAATCATGTAGCGTCCGATTGAATCGTTCGCACTGTCCATTTCCAGCAGGATGGTATGGGGTCGTGCGTGTTTTCTTTACACCATACATCTTACAAAGCTCCTGCATAATCTCGGCTTCAAAATGTCGACCCTGATGAGAGTGGATGGGGAATGGTGCGCCATATTTGGGGAACCACTCTTTCACTAGTGCTTTAGCTGCCGAACATGCGGTCTGGTCTCGTGTGGGTGCGGTCACAGCAAACTTAGTGTACACATCCGTCATAACAAGTACACTCTCCAACCCGTTTGAAGCTTTATCCAGGTAAGTGTAATCGATGGCCAGGATTTGTAATGGTCTGTCCGCCATCAGGCTGCCCATATGCGTTCGGGGGCTAGTCATAGGTGCCTTGGCTAGACAGCAGCGTTCGCAGTTCGCTACCCACTCTCCAATGTCTTTTTGCATCCTGGGCCAGTAACAGCGCAGACGTGCCAGTTATTCAACTCTTTCTCTTCCTTGAAGGCCTAACTGGTCATGTAGACCTTGCAGGATACTTTACTTAATCACTAGGTCTGTGAACTGCTGGTGGGCCAAATCTTCAGCTGACAAGGTGGGTAACATATCACAGCTTGCAGGAACACCAGGCACTGAACAGCGGTCATCACAAATGACTGCACCCACAGCTCCACACAGGACTTGACATCGAACTTCAGCAGGCATGGCGGTCACTCCAAATGCCTCTGAAACCTCTGCATCATCTACATGGTCATCTTCCACTGGTTGAGGCCTCCGTGATAAGGTGTCCGCATTCGAGTTCTCCTTACCCGATATACAACGTCAAACTGAAATTGAGCAAGCTGCGATGACCATCGCTGCTCCACAGCTCTGAGCTGAGCCGTTGTCTGTATGTACTTCAAAGGGTTATTGTCGGTGTATACGGTGAAGGGAGAGCCAATCAAGTAATCCCTGAATTGTTCACATACTGACCACTTCAAGGCAAGCAACTCCAACTTCATGCTACTGTAATTACTGAGGTTTCTCTCTGAGCCTCTAAGGCCCCTACCCGAGGCTTCCCGTCCTGGACCTGCGATAGTACGGCACCCAGGCCCTTATGGCTGGCATCCGTCTCCAGGACAAAGGGTAAGGTAAAATCAGCGAAGCCCAACACAGGCGCAGTTGTCAAAACCTCCTTCAGTCTGTCAAAGGCCTGTTGACAGTCAGAATTCCAATTCTCCGAGGTTGGGGTCTGTTTGCTCTTTCTTCGACGCTTGGCTTTCAGTGGATCAGAATTCACCAACCGGTGCAACGTGGAGGCAATTTGGGTGAAACCCTTCACATACCGCCGGTAATAACTGGCTAACCCCAAGAAGGAGCGAACTTCCTGTACAGTTGTTGGTGTCGGCCACTCTTTCACTGTATTAATCTTACCCGGGTCAGTAGCGATCCCTGTAGCAGATATCACGTGCCCCAGATAATGCACTTCAGGACGAAGCAGATGGCACTTGGAAGGTTCCACTTTGAGATCATACTCCTCCAGTTTCTGTGAAACCAACTTCAATCGTCTCAGGTGCTCTTCAAACGATGTCGAAAATACGATTATGTCATCCAGATAAACTAATAACCGCTGGTTGACCTCTTCTCTAAAGATGGTGGACATGAGACGTTGGAAGGTGGCGGGGCTGTTACACAAGCCAAAAGGCATTCGATTGAATTCAAATAATCCAAGCGGGCTCGTGAAGGCAGTCTTAAGGCGGTCTTTTTCATCCATTTCAATTTGGTTGTATGCAGATTGCAAATCGATGGTGGAGAATACAGTTGCACCGGACATGGCACCCAGGCTCTCTTCGATGCGTGGGAGCGGGAACGCATCCTTGATTGTTTTCCGGTTTAAGCCACGATAGTCCACACACAGGCGAATACTGCCACTCTTCTTCCGGACAATGACCACAGGGCTGGAATAGTTGGATTTACTTTCTCGGATGACTCCCTTCTTCAGTAGGTTTTGGATATGTTCCTTAACTTCCGCAAGCTGATTTGGGTGAATTCTACGGTCGGGACGGGTAACAGGCACTTCATCCTCTGTTATTATCCGATGTTTCGTCGCTCCAGTACACCCCAAGCTATCCTCATCGTCAGCGAATACTTTCCGGTGTTCCAGGATGAGAGAAGCGGCTTGGCGTTTCTGGCCTTCATCTAGCTGTGAACTGTCCACCAGATCATCAACCCACTTGGGTACATCTGTACCAGCATGCACTACCTTGTCAACTCGTACATCTACACGTGCAATGACCAGTTCATTAACACCAATTGGCTGAAACTGCACAGGACTCGTACCCGTGGCACTGAAATCCGAGACCGGAGAAATCATTCCAATCCGCGTCCGAGGTTTAATCCACACATCACTCAGTCCTGGGTTGGTCACTTGCACATATACACACCCATCCGGACGATGTAACCATCACTTGTCTCTGTGTTGTCAAGCGTTCAATCACAGAGAGTTTCCCGCAGTTGTTAGGCTTGGTCACTGCAACTTCACAAACTGATTCAGCTGGAATACGGACAGGTTCACGTCCAGCAACCCTTATGAACTTTGTAGTAGTCTCTCTGAGCCCTTCCGGTGGTGTATCTTCCCAACCAAGGCTCTTCAGGAACTCACCAAACTTCGGCACATGTAATACATTCATCCCCAATAGTCCCGGTACTTCGTTTTCCAAAGAGAGACTTTCCTCAGTATCACGTTGTACTAAAACACCCATGGCAGGCAGCAGTGTTCCCATAACTTCAACGTCTACCTCAACGTACCCTACATATGGTACATCTAGTCCATTGGCAGCGTTAAGCCTTACCCAATAGGATGTGTCTGTCAATGCACACCCCCTGAGATGGATCTCTTCCATGAAGAACTTCTCGGACACCGTAGTAACCATGGATCCTGTATCCATGAGACAGGAAATCTGTACTCCTCCGAAGTAAGCAGCAATCACAGGCTGGGAACTCACAGCCTTTTTCAGAAGATCCCTCTCCGAGCCAGTTTTATCATGTCCCCCACTGTACGACACAATGCAGTGAAGGACGGTCGTTTCCCTGGTACGATTCATCCCGTGGTGCTTTACGCTGAGGGCAAAATCTACGTGTATGCTCTGGCTGGTGACAATCGTAGCAGATCACTGGCTTTGGGACCTAGGCGGATAGTCGGACTTCTCGGCGGCTTCAAGCTTTTTCATGATCTGCACCTGTCCCTCGGCCAATTCTTGAATCCTCCTCGATAATGAATCCAGTCGTGCTGTATCTGGGGCAACTTGAGAGCTCACTTTGGCCTCTGACTCAATTATGTTGACGGATGGACGACTTTTCTGTCTTTTACATTCTCTGAAAAGATCTCATTCAACATTTCATCTCTCATGCCAACTACAGACCTATCCTTCCTAGATAATCGGTCATATATCTCTAGAAGTGCTCGAGAGAAGTCCCGAACAGATTCCTTCTCTCCCTGCTGCCTATCGTACAACATTCTTCTCAACTGTATTGCAGAATGTTTTTCGACAAAGCATGATTCTAATACCTCCAGTATTCGAGTGGGGTTCCTTCGAACCTCCAGTGACTGGTATTTGACCTCTTCTCTTGCAGCTCCGTCAAGATGTCGAAGTAGAAACTGTCCTGCTTCTTCCGTTCCAAAGTCCCTAATAACACCGTGGGCGTCCTCGATCCAGTCATCCACATTTTCTTCCGGGTTTCCACCAAATCGCCGGATCTTCTTTGTCGATGGGACTCTGACATTGACCACTGGGGTGGGGGTGGTTGAGTACCCACAGTGTCCCACCACTGGAGTAGCTGGGCAAGCTGTGCCTCCAGGGCCTCCACACGTTCATCAGCCATGGTGATCCACCACTGTTCTCTTACACTTAATCTAGGTTATCTTCAAAGCTAGCAACTGTCACTGATCCCACTTCTGACACCACAATGTAGCCGCGGCCCCTAATCGGCAGGCAACAACAACTACAATAATTCGGGATCGTTTCCTAATTAAAGAAAAGTGACACTAACGACAAACTTGTGTTCACTCAATCTCATTTACTGTTACTTCAGAGAACACAAAGAGTACATGGTATCTTCACCTACTCTTAACCTATTTTATAATACACATTTGACACAACCTAACATTAGCAACATAGAGCACAATGGCTACAGAGAACAGAGAGAACAGTGGCTTCACACCATGAGGGTGGCCTACAAATACACAAAAAGATGCGTTTATGAGTAGGGGTACAGTGGAAATGTGGTAGTGAATTAAATCAAACAGATCTATATGAACAAACATGACTGGATGGGTAAACAAGGAACATACCAACAGTATTAGGGGACTAGGAAATGTCATAGCTCAGTTATCATGGTTATTATCTTGCTTCCTTACGAAAATGTACATATCTCACACAACCACAGTATCGATAAACAAAACACCCGGCGTTCATTATCTAAGAGATATCACACATGACAAGACAACCAAAGAATGCAAGTCCCAGTCAGGGTTGAATATATTCGGAAATCCCTATCAGTCAGGCAAGGACGCACAATAACGTAAAACGACAATAAGACATAGTAACAACAATAGGACAGCATGTGGACAATAAGTACACAATATAGCGAACAATAGGACGGCATGTGAATGAAGTACACAATAGGATGGACAATAGCACAACAATAAGTCAACAATAGGACATGTGGACAATAAATACACAATAGGACGGACAATAGGACAACAATAAGTGAACAATATGACAGCATGTGGACAATAAAGTACACAATAGAATGGACAATAGGACAACAATAAGTCAACAATAGGACAACATGTGGACAATAAAGTACACAAGAGGCCGGACAATAGGACCACAACAAGTCACAATAGGACAACATGTGGACAATAAAGTACACAATAGGACGAACAATAGGACAACAATAAGTCAACAATAGGACATGTGGACAATAAAGTACACAATAGGATGGACAATAGGACATGTGGACAATAAAGTATACAATAGGATGGACAATAGGACAACAATAAGTCGGCAATATGATGTGGACAAGTACACATAGGACAACAATAAATCAACAATACGACATGTGGACAATGAAGTACACAATAGGATGGACAATAGGACAAGATAACGACAAAAAGGCATACAGTCAATACAATGACAACAGAACAAATAGGATGGATCGCAAAATGTGAATAGCAGGCTAGTGGCATATATGGATCAAAAGGTTACATCCTTAACATAAGGCAATTACAAATTCAAGCATAATGTTGATAAACAGGTTCCCATGCGAAGAATACTTCTGTAATTAACATTATCGCAATGTTACGAGGCAATTAGCATTTCGTAGCTACATATTGAATAAAGAATAATCATAATTTGTGAAATGAATCCAACTCTTGAAGGGTAATCATCTTATCGCATACAAACAACCATACATGTACTGATAGCATTAACAATCCAATGACTAGAATACATGTGTCGGTGAACATAATCTAAAATAAATATTCTCCATGCACCTACAGGTACACATCATTTCCCTATACATGTACATGTATTGTTATGCTAACTCTCACCCAATTACTTAAGGTCCATTAATTGAATAGCGACTCCCATTGCTTGAGGAGAGCGACATATCAACAGCTCGGAACCATCACACCAGTTCACAATCCATAGTTAATATCCAGTGGTCTACAATCAATACAGTTCGGTACCAATAATTAATCAAAATTAGAAATGTTACGACGCGAACTTCATTATCCTATCACATCCTCATCGATCCTCCATAGGGAAAATATAGAATTCAAATCAAAGGTGTCTATAATCATCATTAATTACAAGACAATAATTCATGAATAAAATAATAAAATGCATAAGGATTGTTTGTACATGTAGACAACTACATGTAATGTTCATGTTTACCATGATTACAGGTTATGTGTCAACATGCAGGGCATTTACCAAGATGACTAGTGCAATAAAATGACTAACTGAATGTGAAGAAAACGACTTCATGAAAATATATAAGAACATTGTTTCCATGGTTACCATCAGTAAGAATAGATTTATACAGAACAGAGTATAGAATCCTGCTAGGCCAAAAATTTACAGGACATACTGATTTTAAGCAGGACATTTTTTTCATTGGGATGTTATCAATTTTCATTCAGATTATATTATGTAAATAAATTCCAGAATTAAACCATTAAATAATTCTGAGTTTGTTTTAGCTTTATCCCAAATTTATAACATTATTATCAAATCCAACCTGGTATGCCGGTGTAAGTTAACAAAATCGTGTATGGAACATCCAATCTAATTGATTCAGTCGTAGTTACTAGTTGTACAGAACATCGTCCGCGAGTCCTCCTTGTAGTCTAATCAGGGCCGATGAACGTGCCATTCAGCCTTTGTTGCGCGTAACACCAGCTGATGTCGACGGACTATCTTTTGGTACTTTCTGAGGAACTGTTTCGCTCTGATTTCCATCTTCGGGCTGCCTTTTTTTCCCGCAGAAGAAGTGAATCCAAATTTAAACAAACCCGCCATCTTTAGACAGCGAGACAGGAAATGATAGATTTGATTTACCACATTCCTAGTAGTCGTCCAGAATATGGTAGCCAGCATGAGAAATATAGCGTAGATGCGAGTCGATGAGCTAGGCTCTGCAGAACGGGGTTTCTTGAAGAATGATGTGACCCGCTGTGGTCAAATGAAAAATGTTTTAATCTTATCCTGCTAAATAGGTCACCGGGAAAGCCCAGCCGTAAACAACAATGAGAGTGGATTTTTGCAACGGGAAAACGTAAAGCGATTTTTCGATCGCAGTGAAACATCGTGGAAGATACTAAAAATTATTTTCTTCTAATCGCTTTGTTTCTCAGTCTGCCTGATGCTGAAACTGTCGGACAATTTTGTCCGACTGCCGGAAAATATTGCCGGACCAGTCAATTTTCTGATAGACATTTCGAGCACTGCAATGAATAATCAAAACTTAGTAATTCAAGTTATGACCTATACTCACAAAAATTTCTGCATCCTGGAGGAGGGGACAAATCTCAAAAAGATTCTTGACCGAACCATCCCTGACTGACCCAATTGCCTCTCGCCTGTTCTCATGGAGAATTCAGAATAACTTTTTTAGTAATGGCTTATCTCGGCTTCCTTCTTTTTTGAGTTCCTCATCAAACTTTTCTCTCGCCTCAGGAACAGATGATATAGCTAAAATCAGACATGTCAGAAAAGGTACACAGGTAGAGAAAAACAGCATGGTCAGTACTTCATGTGAGAAACTTGTTCAGGCTTGTACATGCAGGGCTGGAAATAAGGAATTGTCCTCCGTAACCTGTCATAGGTTACGGTCATTCTGCCTATCGTAACCCGACAGGTTACGGGACAGCTTACGATGGAAGTAAATCTCGTAACCGATGCCGTAACCCCCGCAACCCGTCGGCCATGTGCTCGCTTTGGCTTAACTCTACCTATTTCCCCAATCATGCAAAGTCTGCTTGAAAATCCTATGAAACTGGTGAAAGTAATGTTTGTATGGATATTGTGACTCCTGATTGAAGCATAATATCGTTATCATGTTGATTACTTCCACTAATTTTAATGACTAAAAGCTGTAATGAGCCGGTCACCGAGACGACACTCCAAAGCATTGCGACACGTGCGTTTTAGGGGAAACGTGATGCACACGGCACAGGTTTTTTATTTCCGTCTGTGAGTGCACGCGGCACAGGTTTTTTATTTCCGTCTGTGAGTGCACAAATTCGTTTCAAAGTTACCCAAATTTCTCTGTCAGATTATATTTACAATATTGTGGCGAAAATTTAAATTATTACCTACTCAGTACATATTATGGTTAATTTTAAAATTAGTTCGATTTGCAGAATGTAAACAAACACCCACATTCTGGAGCCTCACTAACACAGCCCGCTTTGTTTATTTTTGGTGTTTTATCGTCTGCCGGTAATTTTGACATCATTTTGGCAAGGCATTTCAAGACCCCCCCTACGGACATTTTTGTAAGTTTAACCCATTTATAAATTTTCTACGGAAAATTTCTGTAGGAAATAGGAAGTACATATATAGGAGAACATTGTCCTGATGTAAGAAGTTTGTACGTTTCATATTTACGGAGAAATAGATTTTTATATTTGAGTCGGCTTTTCGCGCAGACCATAGCAGCCTATACTAAAACAGCTGTCAACTTCGTTTTAGTGCGACACAAAAAGTGCTCGAATGAACTATTTCTAAATAATTTCATGACGAATCCTCCTAGGGTTAGAAAGTACATATATTTTATGATTTAGTCCTGAAGTATCAGCTCGTAAGACGTTCTAATTGTTGAGATATTAATTTGTGAAGTTTGATAATTTTCTGACTTCGAGCTTCGGACGGCCGCCATATTGGCCATATTTGTTCAGCCGAGTGTTCGTTTGTCGTGATAGAAAATCGATAATTAATCATATTTAGAGATATATTTCTCAAGACAACCTTGCATCCAATGAAAATATAAGTGTTAATGCTTACCTTGCTAGCCAGGTTGCTGCCTAAGAGGTGTTATTTTTCGATAAATCGGCATTTGTTCTCGCCGATGCGATGTGAAATTCATGCTTGATTTTGCATGTAGTTTTGCGTGCAACGTGTTGCACATTTCGAGAGCGATAACTTTTCCATCCTCGTCTATAAAGTGTCCTTCTTGGAAAGTAATTATATCCATGGAAAGTTCAGGATATAGGCTTTCGAATGATATCTGGCTCCGCTTCTGATTCATCGAAGTTGTGTTGTATTTTTGCCTCGGAATAGCATATACTTTTTGGTAAATAGCGCTCTCGATTCAGCCTGCTGTCTGCTTCGCCTGTGTGAGATGTTACGTCACGGCGTTCGCAGAATCGTGATTTTTGACCAATCAAAATTCAGCATTTTCATTGAGCCGTAGAATTTTATGTCATTGGTTGGCAACTGGTTAGCAACTCAGCCCTATATAAAGCGGCTCGACAAGCATGGCCTCAGTCGATTCCGGCTCGTTGTACAGTGAACATCGGAGCTCAAGCTAGCAATTAATATATACGTACAGTTGTTAGTATCTATTTATCTGAATATAGTTAAATATTGTAAGCTTATAGCAGTGACAAATAGTAAGCATAGAGTAAGCATAATTAAGCCCGATAGGCAGGATTACAAATTCGGCTTACGGTGTTGACACAGCTGACTATGCTGACGGTTCCAGCTTACGCCAATGAAGATATTAGCATGGCATATACTATCGTCACATGCTTACGGGACTCCAGTTTACATGTTGCTATGAGTCTGAGATTATCATAGGAAGTTGACAGATGTTTTCAAGATAATGCAAGATCTGTTTCACAGAAAACCGGTAGCGATTAAAATTAAATATATGCTGACTTTTATACAACTGGAATTCTGCAGAGGATATGTTGTCAGGCTTACTCAAGTTTACGTCAGCCGTACTTCCTATTTCCTGAGCTGTTACTATTATTGAAATTTTCACCATAAATGAACATTACCAAATGTCACCAGAACTTTGAGTAAACATCTTTGGACCAGTAAGCATCTATAATAATTCTTTCAATCACAATTCATGAGATGAACTGTATATATATTGGTTGATTTTACAATAAACTGTAAACATTGATTGAACTGAAATATATGACTAGAGGTTGGTTATTGTGGTACAGTTCGCTGGTTGGAAACTGATAACTCTGATGCCTGGAAATATTTGAACATGCAAATGGTTATTTAAATGTCACTCTTAATGGACTAAGAACATAAACAAGAAGTCACAGTTTTGGACTTAAAAATAAACAGAAGATACTTACACAATAGCCGGTATAATTGTCAGCATTGACTTGTAAGCGCATATGGGTATGTAACAGGACTAATAAGTTGTTTACTGTTACTGATGGATCAGTAGTGTAAAAATGAGTTAACTCGAACATTTAATTAGATGAGTAGAAAATGAGCACCATCAATTAACCAGTTACATGACAGTGTCATCCAAGCAAAATTAAGCTGAAAACGTAGGATCCCGATACAACGTGAGCGATACAGCAGGTGAAAGATATTTAGGAGAAAGGGGTAGAATCCGAATCCAGTTGGTAGCGGCGCCTCCGGAGAAGAGTAAAAGTTAAGGATACAAGAAATCCAGTACTTTCCTATTTTATGTGAAAAATAGGTGGTGGCAGCGCTAGCATTCAAGAACATTAGTGGTTATACGAGTTTACCAATAGGGGGACCTTGTCCCAGTAAAAACCGCTGCAATTGGTGGCAGCGGTGGGATTGTTGCATTCTGGGATAGCTGTATTCTAGACTGTGTAAAGTTGTCATCGTGAACCTTCGTGAAGTATCATAATTACATATACGCTTACAGTGCGAGGCTTACAGTCGAACAGTCACATCCAAAACAGAGAATATGGATTTAGAAGAAGAAACAGTTGAACAGCACGACATCAGTTCTGATGCTGAAGTAACTTTCCGATTACCTGTTCATGGTGGTGAACGGCCGGAATCGCCTCCACGTGAGACTGGTGGCGGGGACTGGTCTCACGTGCAACGTCGAAATCTGAAACCCGAGATGTACAATGGAGATGCATCCTGGAAGGAGTACCTCCAAGTTTTCAACGCCATTGCAAGAATAAACTCCTGGAACAGTAGAGAAAAGGCAGACTTTCTCTTCACACATCTGAAAGGTGCAGCACGTCAGTTGGTATGCACTCTTAACGAATGGGAACAACGAGATTATGACCGATTAGTAGAGGTCTTGAATTCAAGATTTGGCCCATCTGGTCAGTCTGAACTGTATCTAGCAGAAATCAGAAGTCGCCGTCGAGGAAACAAGGAGACATTACGAGAGTTGGGGCAAGCTATACGAAAGCTAGCTACACTGGCTTACCCTGACATGTCTTCTGAGCAGCAAGATCGATTGGCTAAGATCCATTTCATAGATGCAATCGAGGACGCAGAAATGCGTATGCAAGTTTACAGAGGTAAACCAGAGAGTCTCCAGACTGCTGTAACCATTGCTTTGGAGTACGAAGGTTACAAGAAAATGGAAGCACAGCGAAGTGGTTCCACATCAAGGAAGTATGTTCGGGAGATAGTCAAAGAAACAACAGAAATCAGTTTGGAAAACCGAGTGAAGAAAATAGAGGATCAGTTAAAGCAGCTGACAAGAATGCAAAGTCAGCTGGGTCAGCACTCCGAAAGTCAACGGCATTATAACTCTCGGTGCCATAACAGAGGGAACCGTAATGAACAGCAACCACGTCAGACGGAAAACGGCCCACAACCGACTTGCCGAGGCCAAGGTCGGTTGTAAATTCACCGTTGCCTCGTATCAACAATGACTCTTTGGGAAATGAAGAAAGCTTACATAATAAACCAGCAGAAGAAAGCAGAGAGTGGCCTATTTATTCCTGGTTGAATAGGTAACTTTGACATTCAGTTTCTCATTGACACTGGAGCTTCAGTTACTCTTTTATCAAGTAAGTTCTTCTCTACAATACCACTGGAGCATCGACCAGAGATTAGACCAGTTTCTTTGGAGCTTCTTGCAGCAGACCATACACCTTTGAATATCATTGGGACATGTACGTTGGACTTTTTGGTAAAATTCAGTTGCGATATCCACCTGAAGAGTAGGAGTCTGACCTGTGACGGTTATCAGATTCTATGTACGGGACATAACTGCTCTGTAGTCCATGAGCAGTGTCAACTGATTGTTAGTCAAACGGTGACAATTCCACCTGGCCAACAGGTTATAATTCCAAGTCATCTTGAAAAGAATGACATAGGTAACGTCGGTAAATGGACTCTCTGTGAACCATTACCAGGAGCACCTAAAGATAGGTTACTGTTCGGAAAAACGCTTGTCGATAGTGAGGGAGAGTTCTATCCACTGGTTGTAATGAACCTTGGAAACGAACCTGAAACTGTGTGCGAAGGTACAAAAGCAGCAATTGCGAGCCCAGTTGTATCCACATGTGTTTTTGTGGAGTCTTTGTCGGGTGACAACCTCGGAGTTAGTGCAGAGGAGTCATCTGAGGATGGTGCCCTGAGTAATAGTATTGGGGCACAGAATTCATCCATTTGTTGTGGTAGTGACCGGCCATCACTACAGGATTTACCTGAGCATTTGAAGCCGTTGTATACCAGTAGTACTGAAGGTATGGCTCCAGAAGATAAATGCAAGGCAAAGGCTCTGCTGCTTGAGTACCGAGACATATTCGCAGAAAGTGATGCTGATTTAGGACAAACGAAAGGTGTAAAACACTCTATCAACACTAGTAATGCACCACCGTTGAGACAACCACCTCGACGCTTACCAATACATAAGCAAGAAGAGGCTGACCAACAGGTTAAGGATATGTTAAAGCGGAACATTATAGAAAGATCGTCCAGTCCTTGGGCTTCACCCATTGTCTTGGTAACCAAGAAGGACGGTAGCATAAGATTCTGTGTGGACTACAGAAGATTGAACCAGGTAACAATAAAAGATGCCTATCCTCTTCCTCGAATCGATGATTCACTTAACTCCTTACAAGGTGCAAAATGGTTTACAACCCTGGACCTTGCAAGTGGTTACTGGCAAGTGGAATTAGATGCTGATGCCAGACAAAAGTCAGCCTTTACTACTAGAAGTGGTCTCTGGCAGTTCAAGGTGAAGCCCTTTGGCTTATGCAATGCGCCATCAACCTTTGAGCGTCTTATGGAGATGGTTCTTGCTGGTTACCAATGGGACATTTGTCTTGTGTATCTAGACGACATCATTGTATTCGGGAAAACCCTCGACGAGGCCATCATCAACTTGAAGAAAGTTTTCAATAGACTCCGTGAAGCTGGTTGAAGCTGAAGCCAAAGAAATGTCACTTGTTTCAACAGGAAGTTAACTACTTGGGACATGTGGTTTCTTCAGAGAGAGTGTCAACCGATCCAGAGAAGATACAGGTTGTAGAGAAATGACCAGTTCCGACATCGCCTCATGAAGTTCGTAGTTTTCTTGGTCTAGCTTCATATTACAGACGTTTCATAGCCAACTTTGCATCCATCGCCAAACCTCTTCATGAGTTGACAGAGATTAGCAGAGAATTCAAGTGGTCAAAAGAACGTGACGTCGCTTTTAGGGAGCTACAAAATAAGTTGATCAACAGTCCTATCCTGGCATATCCAAGTTCACACGGAGATTTCATCCTGGACACCGATGCTAGCTGCTACGGGATCGGAGCTGTTCTGTCTCAATCACAGGGTGGACAAGAGAAGGTGATTGCCTATGCTAGCAGGGTCCTTAGTAAGCCGGAGAGAAATTATTGTGTGACAAGGAGAGAACTTTTGGCAGTTGTCTATTTTGTCAAGAACTTTCGGTATTATCTCTATGGGAGACATTTCACTATTCGGACTGACCACAGTGCTTTGAGATGGCTTATGAATTTCAAAGAGCTAGACGGTCAAATGGCAAGATGGTTGAGTCTCTTGAGCATCTATGACTTTGAAATTCTCCACAGACCCGGGAGGCAGCATGGAAATGCTGATGCAATGTCCCGAGTGCCCTGTAGTTGGTGTGACAAGATGGGTTACACCGAGACAGTTTCCAACATCGACCCACCATCCGCAAAGGTGACTGTTGATGCTTTAGTCCAAACAGATCATTCAGGACCAATTGAAACAACAGTAACCAAAATCAAATGGGTGCCCAAGTCTTGGGGATATCCACAGAGTTTTCCCAGGCGTCGAAAATATGTCAACAAGTTTACGAAACAACCAACAGAAGGTCATGTTATAGCTGTCACTACACGAAGAAAAAAGATGACAGCTGCAACCTCTAAAGAGAGTGAAGTTTGCGAACCAGGAGTAGAGCAATATTGCTCAAGTGCGAAGTTAGCAGAGGCTCAGCAGAAAGATCCCGGTCTGAAATGGATCATTTCTTCTAAGAAGCATCTCACTGAGCGACCAAAATGGCCTGAGGTTTCATCATTTGGGAAAGCAGTCAAACTGTACTGGTCTCAGTGGGACAGATTGTTGTTTCACAATGAAGTCTTGTATCGCAAATGGGAAAGCGATGATGGTTCACAGTCTCACCTGCAGTTAATAGTACCTGCAGATTACAGAAGGCAAGTTTTCCATCAGCTTCATGCATCAAAGACTGCAGGACATCTTGGCTATAAAAAGACACTCCAGAAGGTCAAACAGCGCTTTCATTGGTCTGATATGGCTGCAGATGTGAAACTATGGTGCAAGCAGTGTGACATATGTGCCTCCCGGAAATCTCCTCCACAACGTTCAAGAGCATCGTTGCAACAATACACTGTTGGTTCTCCTCTCGAACGTATCTCCATTGATATTTTAGGACCTTTGCCAAAATCAAAGAAAGGAAACCAGTACATCCTTGTAGTAAAGGATTATTTCACTAGATGGGTGGAGGCTTACGCTCTTCGTAACCAGGAAGCTGAAACTGTAGCTAACAAATTGGTCAAAGAATTCATCTGTAGATTTGGAGTGCCACGTCAGCTTCACTCGGATCAGGGTACAAATTTTGAATCTCAGCTTTTCCAGGAGGTAAGACAACTGCTGGAGATTGAAAAGACAAGGACCACTCCTTACTATCCTCAGTCCAATGGCATGGTTGAGAGATTTAATCGTACTCTTGCTGATCGTCTCGCCATGATGGTAGACAAGAATCAAAAGAACTGGGATGAACAATTGCCATTTGCACTTATGGCATACCGTTCTTCGGTTCATGATGTCACGGAGGAAACCCCCAACATGATGATGCTTGGCAGAGAAATTGACCTGCCACTGGATATCGTCACGGGTCGTCCACCTGCTATGTCAACCGCTGTTGGAAGTGAATATGCTGCAGAATTACGGGAACGGCTCGAAGCTGCCTATGAGAGAGCCAGATCTGCACAAGCAAAGAATATCATACGACAAAAACGAAATTACGATCGATGTAATAAAGGCAGCCCATACAAAGTTGGAGAAGCTGTGTGGTTATATAACACTACACGAAAGCGAAATTTATCGCGTAAACTGTCTTGCAATTGGGATGGTCCTTTTCTAGTAATAGGAAAACTGGATGACACTGTATATCGGATACAGAAAAGTCTAAACTCTAGGGTGAAAGTAGTTCATTTCGACCGATTGAAACCATATAATGGCATCAGTTTCCAACCTTGGACAGTACCACAATCTAACCACTAGAAAAATGGAAACACACAGTTGAAGTTCACAAAACTTTAATTGAAAATTGAACAAACAAACAAATGAAGAAATACAGAATAATGATATTTTCTTATTTACAGTAATCTAATGAGGCCACGGATACATTGGTGTCCGTGTGGAAAGATTTACAAACAAAGACAAAGCTTGTGGCGACACAGAATGAGTGGATGTCCGGCTGCCGAGCGGGAGGGGCATGGCCATGAAATTTTCGGCTGCCCATGGTGTAAATACCAGACCATGGATGAAACGTCGTACAACAGTCACATATGTGATTGTGCCGGTTCACCATTGAAGCGGAAGGCTACAAAGCCGTCGTTGCAGGGGACAGGTGTTAGAGCAAAGAGTCCGGGTACGCCCTTGCTAGATGAAGCGCCTTCATCCATCTTCTCCTTCAAAAAGGCAGCAGCCCGCACCGCAACATCATCAAAGAGAAGAATCGCCAGGCCTGGGGCTGCTGCCTCTGCCGCAAAAACTAGCGAAGAAGGCGTCGACGCTGAAGGCTCGGGAGGACCTCGAGATATTACCATCTATTTCATCCTCATCCGACGATGAAGAGACGGACGTTATCGTGACGTCTGTCTCTCAACTTCCATCTATGTCCACATCATCGCATACTGGCTTCAAACCATCTAAACTGTCTTCTTTGTCGTCATCCCTTCAACTACCTTCTTCCCGCTCAACTATTCCATCTTCTTCTCGATCATCTACCATTCCATCTCGGCCTTCAGCATCTCGTTCGATCAATCCCCGGTCTGTCTCCTCTCAGTCTCATCTTTCTGCAGCTGTCACGACTGTTACGGCCAGTGGTGACAACATACGAATGTCGACCTCAAGCGATGATAGTGGGGCGTCCATTCCAACAGTTGTGACAACCAGGGCTGATGACTTTGTCCATTGGCATGTGTTGACAACATTGTGCTATCCTGATGGCAGGAAAAGATACGAGGAATCCGTGAAGAAAGCTGTATGTGGAGAAGATGGTCCGCTTTGTTCCCAACGTCCAGCTGAACTTCATTAATATTAATTCTTTGTAGCTGGATGTTGAACTGCAACAAAAAGAAGTAAATTTAAATTATATTTATTAATTCTAAGAGTTTACAGTTCTATGATAAGTTAATATGTTAAATTTGATGAAAAAGTTATTTGTTATTCTTCTGCAGTACTTAACCAGATGTTTGCTGTATAAAAATTTATAATGGAATAAATTAGTAGCAACATCCTGGAGCTGAACTTTTATCTTGGTGTATTGACTGTTGAAAGTATTCAGTAGTTTCGTTGAAGTATAAACAGTTCAAAATAATTATTAATGAAATAAGCTTACACCAAGAATGACTGCCATAAACTGAGAAAAGACAATAAAATAAAAATAAATTATCAAGTGCATAAAGTCATATAAGACTGAAAGAAGAAAATAAACAAGAACTTATGAACTACCAGACTTATAAACTACAGAACAGAACTTCATTTCATAAAAAAAAACTGATGAACAGTGAACCATGAAGAGACAAAAATCTCTATGAAACAATTTAGAAAACAACTTGAAGGCAGGCACTATTTGACTTTAATTCTCTGAACAGTGTTCCTGCAATGATATATTTGTCTCTGGTGACATCTTGGTATTTATTCCATGTTTGGGACGAACATTTATTTAGTGGGGGGTAGTGTGGCGAAAATTTAAATTATTGCCTACTCAGTACATATTATGGTTAATTTTAAAATTAGTTCGATTTGCAGAATGTAAACAAACACCCACATTCTGGAGCCTCACTAACACAGCCCGCTTTGTTTATTTTTGGTGTTTTATCGTCTGCCGGTAATTTTGACATCGTTTTGGCAAGGCATTTCAAGACCCCCCCTACGGACATTTTTGTAAGTTTAACCCATTTATAAATTTTCTACGGAAAATTTCTGTAGGAAATAGGAAGTACATATATAGGAGAACATTGTCCTGACGTAAGAAGTTTGTACGTTTCATATTTACGGAGAAATAGATTTTTATAAACTATTTCTAAATAATTTCATGACGAATCCTCCTAAGGTTAGAAAGTACATATATTTTATGATTTAGTCCTGAAGTATCAGCTCGTAAGACGTTCTAATTGTTGAGATATTAATTTGTGAAGTTTGATAATTTTCTGACTTCGAGCTTCGGACGGCCGCCATATTGGCCATATTTGTTCAGCCGAGTGTTCGTTTGTCGTGATAGAAAATCGATAATTAATCATATTTAGAGATATATTTCTCAAGACAACCTTGCATCCAATGAAAATATAAGTGTTAACGCTTACCTTGCTAGCCAGGTTGCTGCCTAAGAGGTGTTATTTTTCGATAAATCGGCATTTGTTCTCGCCGATGCGATGTGAAATTCATGCTTGATTTTGCATGTAGTTTTGCGTGCAACGTGTTGCACATTTCGAGAGCGATAACTTTTCCATCCTCGTCTATAAAGTGTCCTTCTTGGAAAGTAATTATATCCATGGAAAGTTCAGGATATAGGCTTTCGAATGATATCTGGCTCCGCTTCTGATTCATCGAAGTTGTGTTGTATTTTTGCCTCGGAATAGCATATACTTTTTGGTAAATAACGCTCTCGATTCAGCCTGCTGTCTGCTTCGCCTGTGTGAGATGTTACGTCACGGCGTTCGCAGAATCGTGATTTTTGACCAATCAAAATTCAGCATTTTCATTGAGCCGTAGAATTGTACGTCATTGGTTGGCAACTGGTTAGCAACTCAGCCCTATATAAAGCGGCTCGACAGGCATGGCCTCAGTCGATTCCGGCTCGTTGTACAGTGAACATCGGAGCTCAAGCTAGCAATTAATATATACGTACAGTTGTTAGTATCTATTTATCTGAATATAGTTAAATAGTGTAAGCTTATAGCAGTGACAAATAGTAAGCATAGAGTAAGCATAATTAAGCCCGATAGGCAGGATTACAAATTCGGCTTACGGTGTTGACACAGCTGACGATGCTGACGGTTCCAGCTTACGCCAATGAAGATATTAGCATGGCATATACTATCGTCGCATGCTTACGGGACTCCAGCTTACATGTTGCTATGAGTCTGAGATTATCATAGGAAGTTGACAGATGTTTTCAAGATAATGCAAGATCTGTTTCACAGAATACCGGTAGCGATTAAAATTAAATATATGCTGACTTTTATACAACTGGAATTCTGCAGAGGATATGTTGTCAGGCTTACTCAAGTTTACGTCAGCCGTACTTCCTATTTTCTGAGCTGTTACTATTATTGAAATTTTCACCATAAATGAACATTACCAAATGTCACCAGAACTTTGAGACCAGTAAGCATCTATAATAATTCTTTCAATCACAATTCATGAGATGAACTGTATATATATTGGTTGATTTTACAATAAACTGTAAACATTGATTGAACTGAAATATATGACTAGAGGTTGGTTATTGTGGTACAGTTCGCTGGTTGGAAACTGATAACTCTGATGCCTGGAAATATTTGAACGTGCAAATGGTTATTTAAATGTCACTCTGAATGGACTAAGAACATAAACAAGAAGTCACAGTTTTGGACTTAAAAATAAACAGAAGATACTTACACAATGGCCGGTATAATTGTCAGCATTGACTTGTAAGCGCATATGGGTATGTAACAGGACTAATAAGTTGTTTACTGTTACTGATGGATCAGTAGTGTAAAAATGAGTTAACTCGAACATTTAATTAGATGAGTAGAAAATGAGCACCATCAATTAACCAGTTACATGACAGTGTCATCCAAGCAAAATTAAGCTGAAACGTAGGATCCCGATACAACGTGAGCGATACAGCAGGTGAAAGATATTTAGGAGAAAGAGGTAGAATCCGAATCCAGTTGGTAGCGGCGCCTGCGGAGAAGAGTAAAAGTTAAGGATACAAGAAATCCAGTACTTTCCTATTTTATGTGAAAAATAGGTGGTGGCAGCATTCAAGAACATTAGTGGTTATACGAGTTTACCAATAGGGGGACCTTGTCCCAGTAAAAACCGCTACAATATCAATCAATTAAATTCCGGTACGACAAGTACTTTAGACATGCAACTTTACTATTGAATAACTAACCAGTTTCACAGCAGGAGTTAATTCTGACCCATGTATGACTCCGTCAACAGAAATGCCATCTTTAATCTCTTCTCAGGGATAGAACAAGCCCCATGGGGCTTTATTCCCGCCAGTATTTAATTATGTATCCAGTTGTAATATGTACATATATTTATATACGTTGGTATTGGTGAATAAACAATCAATCAATCAATCAATCAATCAATTGTTCGATAGCGAAATGCTGCCAACAGCTGAAAATGAAAACTGCACGCTGATGCATCACGGGAGACTTTACAACAACAACCCGTGTTAAACTATCGGGGACGGCAGCAATTTAGGATGAAATTTTCACAACCCGACCAGTCTTGTCTTCAGAATTATATGCATCAATTATCCGACTGACACGTCTGGCATTTCATGATTCCTCTGATCTTTAGATCGACTGACATTTTCTGATTTTCGTCGTTTTTGTTGTTGCTTTTTTGCTATGTTGAAGTGGTGTTTCTCAAGTCGTGAACGGTGACCGTTCGCGGTAAAATGACAAGACGTAACCTTCTCGCGAACGTTAAACGCGTTCTCGATTTATTTCCAGGCCTGCACATGTATTATTGAAAATAATCCTGTCTAGACAAATTGATCTCCTCACACAAACCATTGCTCAGTTCGTGATTCTCGGCCCGAAAGTTGGGTTTGCATGTTCATTCATGTCCACCATATGAGAAAGTTATTATTTCACATATTCCCATTATCACATGATTGAGCGTGATTAATTTATGATACATCTGGCTATGTTGCCAAAATGGAAGCGTGGGTTGATGGACGTTCACAAATGTGCTGAGAAGAAGACAGGAGATTCGAAAACGATGTTTAATGTGCATATTTAGTAAATTTATGAAATGGAATATATGAGAAACACACAAGTGAACATCAGAGATTTTTGCAGAGTACAACTTCTTCGATGATCGTTTAAGTTCACTGAAAGTGAGGACATGCGACAACTAGCGGAAATTGATCATTCCGCAATCTATGCAAATTATCTATGTGTCAAATTATAACAGGTTGGGGAAAATACCTTGATCGAGGTATTATACCTTTACCAGGGTATTATACCTTGATCGAGGTATAGGCCATTACCTCGTATAGGGCTATTTCAACTTCAGTTTTTGTATATTTATGGAAAATGTGGACATCCACACATACCCCGGACTGCATGGATCTTTCAACAACATCTATGGCTTCATTGTTCCATGATTTTCACTGCAACTTATTGCTTCATTTTATGCGACTAATCATTCAAATTAACCACTCTAATATTTCAAAAATGAAACATGGCTTCAAATGACATATTCGGTAAAATTTATGTAAATGAAAATGACATGCAATGCACAATCTCCTAGCATATGCGCACACATGGCAGAGTCATAATACCCAGAGCAGAGGTATGTTTTTTATGTGCACATGCTAGCAGTTTAGACTATGTGTCTATCAGTTAAACTTGATTTATTAACTAGGCATTGCCTCTCAGATCCTGCAATTTGCGCATGACCTTGACATGGAAGTATGCCACCACATGCTATTTCATTTACAGAATAAATATCACCGAATATGTCATTTGAAGCCATGTTTTATTTTTGAAATACTGAAGTGGCTGATTTAAATGATTAGCCGCATAAAACGAAGCAATACGTTGCCGTGAAAATCATGGAACAATGAAGCCATAGATGCTGTTGAAAGATTCATACAGTCTGGCGAATGTGTGGATGTCCACATTTTCCATATATATAAAAACTGAAGTTGACATAGCCCTATAATCGAGGTATACGCCTATAGTTCAATCTTGAACGTCGCTCGACTGGGCTTACTCCGTTCAACTCAGCCTATCACGTAACAATGGCGCAGATTCCCCACAGATTCTATGGGGGCGCTGTAGACTCGATTTTCTCGGAGTTCGTCCGGCTTTTAGCTCTGCTGTGGCTAGATAAACATCTTACAAATATTCTAGGACATTAACTTCAGAAAATCTTTGCGAAATAAATACAAATCTTACCTTAGACGACCAGCATAAGTGAAATACAAACGACGGTAGACTGCGCGTGCAAAAAACGTTCCAAATTTACGCGCGGTTACATGTTTTCAAAAAGTGGTATCGTGCACGGAAACGGACTGAATTGAATCCGCTCAAAAGCATGCATTCCAGGGACAAGAAACCGCGATGGAAATAAAAGCAAATTCTACGAATTGAGATCACATAAAATATCACTTGATTTGATTCCAGAATATTGCCCTCTTTAATATATGAAAATAGCTGTGTTCAGTATGTGAATAAATGTTTAAATGATATAATATTGTTAAATCTGTCAATGCAGCGTTTGCTCATTAACGCCACTACTTTTTTTTGTGAGAGAGTGGGAAGAGAACTTATATATATATTTCTATCTATATTTCCATCGCGGTTTCTTGTCCGCTTGAATCTAATTCTTTTGGGCAGATTCAATTCAGTCTGTTTCCGTCATGCACGATACCACTTTTTGAAAACCTGTAACCGCGCATGAATTGGAACGTTTCTTGCACGCGCAGTCTACCGTCGGATTTCACTGATGTTGGTCGTCTAAGGTAAGATTTGCCTTTATTTCGCAAAGATTTTCTGAAGTTAATGTTGTAGAATATTTGTAAGATGTTTATCTAGCCACAGCAGAGCTAAAAGCCAGACGAACTTCGAGAAAATCGAGTCTACAGCGCCCCCATAGAATCTGTGGGGAATCTGCGCCATTGTTACGTGATAGGCTGAGTTGAACGGAGTAAGCCCAGTCGAGCGACGTTCAAGATTGAACTAATACGCCTATTAATCGATCGAGGTTTTATACCTCGATCAAGGTATAATACCTCGATCGAGGTATTTTCCCCAACCTGTATAAGCCCCAACGAGCTATTTAAGCTACAAGTAGGAGCTAATTTAGCTGGATTTGCAATAATCCCCAACCTTTAAATACCATACGAATGTGGCAGGGTAGCCGTTGGGACCTGCAAGTGAAAATTCATCAGCATATCGTCATTCGTTAGGTCCAGTTGGGGCTAATATCAAACGAGCGAAAAATCACTCTCTAAGAAAAAAACTTGGAAACTTTCAACTTACAGTTACAATACAGTTGAACTGTGTCCAAGATGAAATCATGAATCCACACGCAGAAAGGTGCTTCTGATTGATCGCATCGTATCAGGAGGACAGCTGATAAGTTTGCTCTAATTTATAATAATCACCAAACATGATTGTGGCAATCTCCAAAATTTACACAGCAAACGTGAAAATCCAACCTCCATCATTTGCTGCATCCACAAGAGGATGTTGATCGCGCCCTTGGTGAGGAATTATAGGTTGACAAAAGAACTCTAATCCAGGGGAGCTAATCTTTCTCGACCTTAGGCGAAGAATAAAATAATATTACGTGTAATACATATGCAGGCCTGGGCCAACGGGATCAGGCACCAAAAACAATAGAAAACTAAATAGACTCTTAAAAATGTATTTCTCTATTCAGTGCCAGACTCTATCATACTTTATGATAGCAGATGGTTCGTACTCTCTCTGATATTGTCAGATCACCATCGGCCATTAATTTGAAATAGTACGCCGGCCATTTTCATTTTGACCGAGTGGGAAATTTCCGAAAATTCAACAGCAAAGAATCAATGGAAGTAAAATCTGAGTTTCCTGTGTTATTCAGCTGACCTTGACTTACTTTGACTTATTCTAAGTAGTAAACTGAGGTGGCTTTGTTCCAGTCATCGTTCCACGATCCCGCCCCTTGGTTCACCAACAAATGCAGAAGCAGACGCTCACAAAAAAACACGTGAACTTATTAGCCAATCAGAATATCGATATACAAAGGGCGCTGTTAATTTGCCCGCGAATATGACTGACAATTTTGACATGTTTAGCTGAAACATGTCTTCATCATCCGCTTGTCAGCATTAGTCGTGTTTAACAGCTCCACGTCAGAGGTTTATTCAACACGTTTAAAAGCTAAACGGGTCTCAAAATCACATCCACTGGCGTTTAACTTGTTGAAAATTGTGCACTGTAGGTCTTCAAACGGGACTGAAACACGTAGTAATCTAAACCTGTTTAGCTATTTAGACGGATATAGCTCCATGTGTTTAGCCATGAAACACAATGAAGCTAAATACGTTTAGCGAAATGACACTTTATAAAACACGTTGATGTGTGAAACGTGTTTAACATATGTGTAAAAGCTCCACGCCGACTTTACAGTGTATGAAACTTAGCTGCATGAAAGCAGCAATCTTGAAATAAGCGCACGTGTATGTCTACACTAATTGTTGTAATTTTCCGACGTTGTATTGAGCACAGTTAAGGCACTCGCAAACTAACGGATTATCATTCACATGTAGAAATATAAAGAAATAAAATACCACCAGTAAGCACCTAGTATGTATACCGATACCCCACACACATGTAGTAGAATGGACATATATACCTGCGATATTTACCGTGCTCCATATTGGTGGTGTTTTATTTCCTTGTTTTTCTAGAATACATGATTAATAAACCACTAGTTTGCGAAAGCACTAATAGGGACAAGGAATAGTTGCTTGCTATCTCCGTAACAACCATGAATGATCATGTGCACTTTACAGTTAGTGTTCGATCCGTCCGTTTAAAATAACAGCCAATGAACAGGTTAGGGTCAACCCATACCTTTACATACAAGCGATGTTTAACCAATATTTTGAAATTCCGTTAGTTTTTGGTGAAAAATATCGGTATAATGCCGCTTCAAATCCTGAGATAGTTAGAATTCTATAATAGGAAAAAGATTTCCTGAAAGATAGCTTTAGCTAAACAGTGACTATGGGTGAATTCTGGCAAAAATTATATTTTTATTCCCATTTTCTCACATGCAATGCCATCCTCGCGAGCCAGTATATCGATCGAACTATTGGGATCGATACACTGGCTTGGTTAGTTACCCACACGAGTTCTGGATATAAATAGATGAAGGGGTTTCCCCTGAATCAACCCAATCAGTGAACGCGCTATGCTGATTGATTAGGCCAATCCGTTGCGAGGTATGAGATGTGACAGGTTTCAATTTCATCGCGGGCCAAACTGTTTTGATGTCAAGTGGAAATCGACATCGGAAGTCAAAGCAAACACCGCAAGCTGGAGATACCGACATGCTAATTCAAAACAAGTGCAGGGGATGAAATGTACGAGATTGTATAATAGAGGCATCGACTCAAGAACTCATTCGAATCACCAAAAATGTCCAGGTAAACCCTCTGCGAGGAGTTAGGATTTACCTGGACGTGTGAAGATGATGGAATGCTTGCACCTACTGACAAAACTATGCGTTAAATAATTTCATCAGCAGCAGGAATTGTTTTGCAGAATTTGTTCACAAATTGTTTTCTGCCGAAATGTGAGATTTTTAAATTAACGAAATTTCTCATAGTACGATCATGAAATGAAGTTTTATCATTTGACACATCTTTACATGTTACTGACTGATTATTGGTGGTAAGTTTTCAAAGGGAATACATTGGGAATGTAGAAAAACTTGCGCGTTTTAGTTTTTTTTTAATAAGTTTTTTTTTGCAAAGCCATGAATCTAAACTCCTCAACGCTGTTTCAGAGATGCGAATAAATATTTGTGTCATTCCAAATATCAATTTATCATTAAAGCTGCATTCGATCGTGATAATATCAGCTATTGATATATCGAACTTTGACGGTCGACCCTAACCTGGTGAACGAGCAACGATCGAAAGTGATATGCCACCTTCGAGGGATCTCGGAGAAAAGCTGAAGGACAGCTATTTGAAGAACCGAGGGAAAACTGCATGGAGGTGTCTCCTCGAGACAAAACAAACACGGATACGAACATGTTAATTAAAAAGAGTCAGAGGGGACGAAATGTACAACGCATATACGCAAAGCTCATTAGGTCAGGAATGCTGATAAAAAGCTAATCAATAAAAAAACTGGTCTTCATCCTGGCGAATTCATCTTCTATCATGATTCGGCACTGTCAAGCAACCATGAATAGGAATAGCTGACTTAATTTGGTTGTATATATTCATCCGGCGAGAAAAGTGCTTATCTCTGTCGGCGACATAACAATTCTGCTGATTAGCAAATCGTAAAACTTTTCTAGCGAATGTGTTTGCACGATGAGAGATGGATTCTTAAACAGGCTACATCACAATCCGCATGAGCAACTTGAACCAAGAAGTTTCTGAAATTATATATCCTTTGGCTTCATGGTCCTCACTGTAAAAGAATAGCTAAAACGAACAAAAATAAATATATTGAAATATTAAATTAATCATTGTTTTAATGTCAATCATATGTACAACATTTATGTCATTTATCACTACCTGCATGTGATAAAAACGATACAAGTATAAACCAGTCACTTTAGCAGTTTTCTTGGCGTGTGGTCTTACAATTAATAACACACATGTTAACCCTACCAGGCCTGTGCTATATGCGGAAAGACAACAAATTGAGAGCTAACACTCCGTGACTGTATAGTTTATCGTATTGGGGTAATTTTGAGACTATTTGCATAACCCCCCGGGTAGAGGATCATGGGCTTATTCACGCTGGAAATTCCCTCTCATTTGTACAGATTGTAGCTCCGCCTTTAAGCCATACTGATTACTTCAACAGGAAAAGCTTCCATTCCATCATTATCCAAGGCGTCGTAGATTCTCGGTACTGTTTTCTTGACATATATATAGGATGGTCAGGGCGTACCTATGATGCACGTGTATTCCACAATTCTCCAGTGTTTGATTTAGGTTAGAGTGGCCATTTGTTTCCAAACACCCCGGCTCTGATACTTGGTGATACAGAAATACCAGTATTAATCATAGGTGATCATGCGTATCCACTTTTACCCTGGCTGATGAAAGCATACTCTGATAATCATTTATCCAGAGCTGAGAAAAATTATAATTACAAACTCGGTAGCACCAGAATGGTGATTGAAAATGCATTCGATAGTTGAAAGGAAGATGGCGCTGTCTTTGGAAGAGGTTGGACACCAAGCTGGAAGATGTATATCTGTCTGTTGCGTGCTGCATAATATCTACGAGATGTTTGGGAGAGACATGATGGTCCTGCTGTCACATTGGAGTCTGTTGAGATTATCGAAGATTGGGAGCCCAATGGCGACGTGCCGATTTGATAAGGTCTGTAATTCGGGACAGTTTGGCTTAAGGTGGCTCATTAACGTCAACGTCATTTAACGTCATTTGCTCCATATTCAATTTAATATCGATTTCACATATCAAAAAAAAATTGGGTGTTCCAATCAAATTTTAATTCTTTTGACGTTGAATTGATTTTTTTCACTACTGTTCCATTACTAAAATTAACATGAATGCTATAAAATCATTGTCATTTTCTTTATACTCGGTATATATTCCAACTTCAGTACGTATTCTAAATTTTGAATCATAGAGTCCCACACTTCTTTTGAATTTAATATTCACTTCATGTATTTCCCCTGTTGTGTTGAAAACAGCTGGATTGATGTCACACAAGATATCCGTGTAATTGGTGAAACCGTGATTTTTAGAACGCAGTGACATGATGTTGTTGTGCCGTGTAACTGCGCTGCAAGTTCGACCAGTTCGGATACTCCAGAGCCACCTTAAACAGAATCAGAAAGATTGTGACAGACTGTTATTGAACCAATGACCTGACCTTGACATTTTGACCTCAATATTAATTGAGCAATTTTTGGCAACTCTTGCCTTGGTCAAGAGAGTGTAGGGTCAAATGTTTGGATAAACCGGTTTGAGAAGGATGTGACCAGAAACATTTCAGATAAGAAAAACACTTAATTTCTTTGATAGGCATTTAGAAGTCGGCGTATATAACACGAGGCTATTCTATGGATAACAACTTCTTTATTGCTGTGGAGCTGACGTTTCCTTGGAGATACTTTCAACTTTTTCAAAACTAATGAACTACATAGTACAGTTGAGGGTATTTATACAAATGATTAACAAGCAAACAGGTCACAAAGCAATGATAGCACAGTAGGTGCTTCATGGGCTAGTCATGTCAGGTATTTAAAGAATAATCAATCATTGAGTATGACTATTGTAATATACTAATCCTCTGAGCCGGGTAAGGCAATGGGTGATAACAGATTAAATTCAAAGTGGCCGCATAGTTAAGGTGACAAAAATATATGACAAAAATATAGAATCAATATGTGTGAGGATTATACAATTGATAAGGGATAAACACATAGATAAATAGCATAACGTGTGAGCAGTACATAAAGGATGATAGAAAGATTAACGATCACACTGATAATCTCCATTTAAGCTGATAAGGCTGTCATAGTCACTCGGTAAAAACTGTCCACTGTCTCGGTTGATTGCGGGCTTGTGTCTTTTGATGTGAATGGCTTCCTGTAGTCTTCTCTTTGTTTGGTCAATCTGGTGGATGGAAAGTTTGTGAATGTTTTGCCAATTTATCTGGTGTCCTGGGTGTTCCGTCAGGTGGTCAGAAATTGCTGATTTTCCATCTGCTTTATTGCTAGAGGCCTTATGTTCCTTGATGCGGACGTTGAGGGGTCGCATGGTTTCTCCTATGTAACTTTCCTGGCAGGAGCAGTCGATTTTGTAGATAATTCCCTTGGGCTGGGGTGGGTCGGTTGGTGGTAGTCGTCCTGTAGCGTTAAGGTGGTTTTTAAGGGATCTGCTGCTTGTGAATACTGCATCGATGCTGGCTTGTTCTTTCAGGAGTCGTTTTATGTGGTGACTGGTCTGCCCTATGTATGGAATGGCGATGAATACAGGGCTGAGGTCTCGGGGAATTTGATTTTGTTGCGGCTGGGGCTGCAGTGTCTTGTTGATAATTCTGTCTACCATGGCGTTAGGATACTTATTGTGATTGGTGAAGACTGTCTTTAGGTGGTTTATTTCACTGGGCAGCCTTTCTGTTGAACATATATTTTTGGCTCGTCTGGTTAAGGTAGATATGATGCCGGCTTTAACTTGACTTGGGTGGTTGGATAGGTAATGGATATATTGGTCGGTGTGGGTGGGTTTTATAGTATTGGTATATTTTGTCTCTGGATTATTTTATTATGATGAATAAATTTCAGTGTTAGTTAAAAGCGACTTGCGTATAACAAACCGTTGAGTTAATTACGGACACGTATTAGCGTGTGCCGTAAATTAAGCCGGTTGCCCACTTGGGGGCCTATGCACGAAAGCGGGTCGCTTTGAACCGTTACCTGGAGCGGAGAATTCCTCGTTGATTGGTTAAACTGTGTTTGTAACACCACAACAAACCCAAACACACGAGCGGTTAAATAGCAGGACGGGTGTGGGGGAAATCACTTTCACCTGCACTATGCTCGATATTGTATTCTTATGTTTGACGATACATATCTATTTGTATAACGTTTATAATATGGATCCGTATGTTAAATGGTATTGCTGTTTGTTTATTGGTTTATTGGTTACATATCGATAATGTTTACATATGCGTCCTTCACTATTGTCGCGACATTGTTATTAATGTAAGATTGTAAATCGTTGGATTGTATATTTATTATGACTTTCACCTGCACTCGTCATTAAACTGCACCTTATACCAAGAACTCGGAATTCTCTTTATCCAGTTATTTATACTCCCGGCTAAAGTGAGGATTGAGAATCCGACGGAGATTAATCAACTGACCATATTGAAGCGTAACATCACTAACCGACATAGATGTAGTAGTGTAAAAAGGAACCCTTCTGTAACAAACCGACTAGTAGTATAAAAAGGAGCACTACTTTATTTGGTGGAGAACCCGGGCAGTATTAGGCTCTGTAAACCTTACATTGCATATACAAAATGCTTCCTTCACTCAGGAATTCATTATAGTGAACCATTTGCATTATTCTCTTATCCTAGGTAATAACTTTTTAGAGGCAAATTCAGCAAAAATAGATTGCAAAAATAAAAGTTTGACGCTGGAAGAATCAGGACAACAGCTGTCCCTGACTGAACCGCCTGTCAGATCAAGCCTAGCCCGAGTTGTTGCTACTGTCAATGTTGCTGCTGGCTCACAGACCGTTGTGCCAGTGAAATTGTCACGAGCATATAATAACCCTGTGATGATTGAGGCTGTTAGCTCTTTAGCTAGCTCACATCACCTGATGGCTGCCCGATGTGTAGTGACACCTGATAAGAATCAGGCATTTTGTATCTTGATGAACCCCACAGATTCATGTATTCAAGTTGAAAAAGGCCTTGTTATAGCTAAGGCCAGTAGTATTAGTCCATTATGGGTGAGTGAGTCTATCCCAGATGACCTCGATTCTGAAAATATACAACCTCGTGTCAATGTAATATCTTCAGATGATAACGGCAAATCCTCAGAAGAATATATTAAAGAAGCAAAATTGTTGAACATAGACGTATCTTTCCCCAGCTGAAAAGCAACAGCTTTTGTAGTTAATAGGCAAGAACAGGGATCTTTTTTGCCACATCTCTAGCAGACTTAGGTGAAACTGACCTCCATTACCACCGTATTGAAACCGGTGACGCCCCTCCCGTTCGACAAAGGCGCTATCACGCCTCACCTCCTGTTAAAGATGCCATGGAAAATCACGTACAAGACATGTTAAAGCACAAAATCATTGATCTGTCCACCTCAAACTGGTGCAGTCCTGTCGTGATGGTGAAAAAACGAACAGGCGAATATAGGTTCGTGGTTGACTATAGGAAGCTGAACAGCGTGACAGAACCCCAGAGTTTTCCCATTCCTCGACTGGAGGAAATTATTGACACTATTGGCGAATCTTGAGCCAAAAATTTTACTGTTTTGGATTTAGCGAGCGGTTTTTGGCAAGTGCCTCTTGATAAAGAAACAAAACACAAGACATCTTTTTCAACACAGTCGGGTCAGTATGAGTTTAATCGTTTGAACTGGAAAGTAGTGATGGTGTATATCGATGATTTGGTGATTTTCAGCCAAAATTTTTAGCAGCATCTCCATCACCTGACCCTTGTCTTTGACAAACTCAGAAAGGCGAAATTCACAATGAAGCCTTCAAAATGTAAATTTGCTGCAAAACGAGTTTTGTATTTAGGCCATATCCTTTCAAAGGATGGTATTGAAGTTAATCCTGAAACAACAGCTGCAGTCAATTCATACCCCGTTCCGAAAACTGTGAAACAGTTGAGAGGATTTTTGGGTCTCGCAAATTATTATCGCAAATTTGTGTTGGGTTATTCACATATAGCGTCCCCTTTAACGCAACTTTTGAAGAAAAATGTTCCCTTTGTATGGACCAAAGAATGTCAGAACGCATTCGAAACGCTTAAGAGCAAATTAGTTTCAGCTCCGATTCTGAAGTTCCCAGACTTCAATCACAGTTTCACTCTGATGCATCCACTGAAGCCATCGGCTATATTCTTAGCCAAGCTGATGACGCTGGTAATGACAGGGTAATCGCTTACGGGGGTAGATCATTACGGGAGTATGAGAAAAATTATCATATCACCGACTTGGAATGCCTCGGAATTGTCGAGGGCATACGGGCTTATCGCCCATACCTGACATGCAAACCATTTACCGTGGTCACTGTTTATATAGCACTGAAGCACTTGCACCATATTAGGACTTCAGCCGACCTCACAAGTAGACTGGCAAGATGGGCTGTGGACCTTCAAGGCTATAATTTTCAGGTAGTTCACAAACAAGGTGTGAAAAACCAGAACGCCGATGCTTTATCAAGGCGAACATACCCAGAACCCCCCGCTGAAGCAAACGATGAATTCGGTATTTCCACAGATATTTCTTCTGTTCGTGTGCCCGCTGATATCGCTGCAATACAAGCGATGGTTTCTTTTTCACCTACTGCCAAAAAGATCCACAAGATAGATCTCATCTATCCAGCTGGATACCCTGTTATATCTGTAGATACCCTGGCTAGCACAGGAGAGACAGAACAGAACGATTCTGAGCTTAAGTTCCCAACGGTTGATCTTTCTAAGCATCAAAGATCCCCGACACAAACATAAGGCATTGCTAACACCTATGCCTATTGCAGGTGCTTTTATTCGGACGGGAAATGTCGACACCAATCGACACCGCACTTCGGTCTGACAAACTTGAAATCCAGTCAGAAGACATGCACTTACGAGATATTCAGCATAACTTGAAACAGGCCCATGAAGTGGCCAGAGAAAATATCTCTCGTAGCCAAGTCGAGTATAAAGCCGTTTACGACAAGAAGGTCAAGAGACAAATGTTCAAACTAAGTGAGAAAGTGTGGCTTTATAATCCAAAGGTTCCAAAAGGAAGATCGTCCAAACTTCATGTCAAATGGACCGGACCTTACTTTGTTACAAAAATTAATGAAGCACATGATACACCTACCTACAAAATACAGCATTGCGTATCACAGAAGGAATACGCGTCATATGTGCACTCTGACAGATTGAAAAAGTTCCAAGACGAGGACGGTCCAATGATCCGTAACCCAATCCCTCGCTTACTCCAAAACAACGACGAAAATGGTGCGGAAACTAAGAACACCGCAGAGCCGGACTTATATGACGTAGAACGCGTTATAAGTTCGAAACGACGTAACGGCAAGCGTTACTATCGTGTAAAATGGGTTGGTTTCCGGAATACTAGAAAACCTTTCTGAAGCTCTGAGGCGCGATTTCCATGTACGGAAAACTCAGAGTGGGAAGGCTCGGAAAAGGGATGCTAACCTTAAGGCAGTCGCGTCTTAAGATTAGTAACATTTTCATAGCTTTTATTTCGTCAAGTAGGGGATAGGATTGGATGACATATTCGCGGGTTTTCCTTATTTTATATCTATTTTATTTTATTTTATTTTTTTTTTTTTCTCTTTTTCCGACTCTCAATTTATTTCCATACGTAACTATGGTACCTATTCTTTTTATGATGACTCATTATTATATTCCGTGTAGGAGCTGGTCTCTGATTTTTAGTGCTATGATCCCTTTTCAATAATGACTCCACAATAAGAGAGCAGACCATAGGTGCTTATCTTTCTCTCTTTTTCTTTTTTTTAGGGACCCGCGCTATTACATGTCATAACCGATCCAGCCAGCTTTCTTACGGATGGTTTCTTATGTTTTGCTTGAGTCTAACTCCAGTCGCTGCCATCAAGCATCACCCAATTGTTCGAGTGAATTATGGAACTATTTTTCGTCCTGTGGGTAGCATTCAACTCACCTCAGAGTTTTGGGCCCACACATTTCGCTTTGATCTGCCTACAGCTATTCATTCTGTACCATATGCAAAGAGCTGTGAGTATATGGTTCCCTTTTGTAAGATGTTTTTCGCTGCATTGGAACAAGCAGATTCTATTCGTTTGGAATCTGAAAAGCATTTTAATGATACTTTAAGTGGGATAAAGTTATTATTGCCAGAGGTAGCCATGAGACATTCTAGTCCATCGAGGTCAAGAAGGGCACTATTACCCTTCATATGAGACATAGCTGGAGGATTGTTTGGATTGGCTACCGAAAGAGACGTGGAACGTATTGCGCGCCACGTCTCGAATCTGATAGGCCGCGACCGTAAATTAGCTAGTACGATGGCCGCTTCACAAAAGCGGTTAGAATCGTTCATGGTTGCCAGTGGCAAGCGTGCACAAAATCTCATGATTGGCCTCCAAGACAATCGTGAAGCTATAGGCGTCTTGAGATATGACTTAATCGGTGAACTGAAATCTGTGCAGAAAGAAAACCGAGTGTCTAGGTATCTTGACATTCAAATCTCTCGGTTTTTAGCGACACAGGTTCACCTGTCTGCGTTATTGCAGGCACGATTGGAAGAAGTAATGCAGGCAGTTGTTAACCTGCTACAAGGAAAGCTCTCTCCTTTACTCATTTCGCCGGAGCTTGCACAAGAAGCGTACACGTCAATCCAGTCAAACTTGGAGAAATCATTTTCCCAATTTACGTTGCATATTGCTAATCCTGGTCATTTCTATCGTTCTACTCATTTCGTAGCAGTACGACAGGGATCATCCATATTTGTCACAGTTAAATTTCTCCTATCCATCCGTTATTCAAAATTAACATTATACGAAGTTTTATCGTTCCCCGTGCCATTGAATACGTCGTCAACGCATGCCACTGGCCTTGTTGACCTTCCAGTGTATTTCGCAATGACTGCTAACAACCAATATTCCGCATCGTTGTCTCAAACACAACTAAATTTATGCACTGGGATCGCACATCACGCCAGACATTGTCCTTTCATGCTTCCCTTTGCTTCAACATCCCATCCATGTGCGTTCAAGCCTTATTCGATCAGAGTGCAAATGATATTAATACTAATATTAATGTGATTTTCGGTTCCTTTCTGGAGGTTCAAGACCGAATATTATCGACCTTTCTGCCATCACCTTACAGTGTCCAACGGCTCGTCGAATCTTGCCGGGTTGTCCTTTTTGTGTTATCAAGATTCTTTGCATGTGCTCTGTAACAGCACAACAATTCCATCTACCTCCGAGGTTAGACCACTGTTTAAACACTAATGTTGACAAGATAGAAGTCTTACATCCAGTTAACCTGGCATTTCTTCGATTCTTTAGTGGTGATACCTTAAAATCTCTCCAAGGAAATACGTTATTGACTAAACCCTTAGACATCTCCATTCCGGATTTTCATATTTTTCAGCATAATTTTTCGAAGATTGTACACTTCCGATCAGCTTAAACTTCCAATTAGTGAACAGTGTTTACGCGCCGTTAGCGCGCCAACGAGCTGGCCTAATCACCATGACTTATTACACCCCACCATGATGTGACCGTTGCCTCCACGTGCCGGTAGAATATAGTCCGGTCAAACCACTGAACCATTGTGAGCATGTCGGCGGTAAACAAAGGCTCCCCGTTGGCTGATTGCGCGCTAACAGTCTTCGCGGCTTAACACTGAATTGTTTTCAAAGAGTTCCCCTCTAGCGGTGTACGGCAAGAACACAATCTATTCTACAGTTTAAATTACTGGCTAAGTAATTAAACAAATATATAGAATATTTGACTTCAATAAGAATGCTGTAAATGATTATCTATTATTTTTTGTTTGCGCTCCAAGGAAACTCGGCCGTCTTCCACTCTGCCATTTCATTTCTTTTCAAATGAGACACAGACGCGCATTTTGTTGGACGAAAGCGGGATATCGCTTTACCCCGTCCGAGAGAGAATGCACTGTTATGTTTATATTCTCCACTTGTTTACGCCAAAATTAACGAGATTATTAATCTTTACAGTTGTTTTCTTGCTGACAATATAACATCCGTTATACTGTTCGACAGGAAGTATACATTAACACATTTGAAATGTTGGTTTTGATGTCGGGGATGCACCATCTATTCTACAGTTTAAATTACTGGCTAAGTAATTAAAAAAATATATAGAATATTTATAAGAATGCTGTAAATGATTATCTATTATTTTTTGTTTGAGCTCCAAGGAAACTCGGCCGTCTTGTGAACATTCGGTTGAGACTACGAATAATCTTCATTAGCAAAAGTTTCCCCAAAGATAAATATATTATCAGAATTCATAAAACGTTGGTGTGTGCAAATTGCGAAGGCCGCCTCCTCTTTCAGAACGGTCAGTAAAACGGTTGAACGTAACATTTCAAATGAATACAGCTTCGTACAAATTCAGACACGCGGGCGAGTCGAGGTCATAATCGGGGCAACATGCAGTGCTCGGTCAGACTAGTTGTCTCTTTGGCTTGTCTTGTTACAACCGCCTAACCAAAATATACACAGAAACTCAAAAGATCAATTAGCCCCTTACAGAGAATGACAAATACTCCAATTGTATATGCTCTTTATTCGTTACCGCCCGACTGTTAAAGGTTGCACACGAAACTTCCGATGAGAAACTAAGAATTAACATTTATGGCCCACGCATTCATCGTTCCAACAAAAAAGAAACAATAACAGAGATTTCTACATAAACAATAAGTTAATGCCATTTCATTTCTTTTCAAATGAGACACAGACGCGCATTTTGTTGGACGAAAGCGGGATATCGCTTTACCCCGTCAGAGAGAGAATGCACTGTTATGTTTATATTCTCCACTTGTTTACGCCAAACTTAACGAGATGATTAATCTTTACAGTGTTGTTTTCTTGCTGACAATATAACATCCGTTATACTGTTCGACAGGAAGTATACATTAACACATTTGAAATGTTGGTTTTGATGTCGGGGATGGAGGGAGGGACTTCAGCTATAAATAATGTGGGTCCACTGTTCGTTTTACCATTCTCTTTTATACACTGCATAATCCGGTAGTAAAATCCCGGGCATTTACTCTTGAATGGTCAAAATTAACACAATTTGCAAGAATTTTGAATATATAAAAATGAATGACTTGAACTTGCGCATCTGTATGAGAAGCGGCCGTAAGATGAAACTTCCAATAAACAAATACCTATTCTTTAATACCAGAAAGCTATTCCGTGAGATGCGCAAGTCTGGGTCAACTTTGAAAGCAGGTGTCCGACGAAGCACAAATTACAATCCATTTTGCAAGCAGTGTTTATGATTAAAATAAATCTTAAATCTATTTCCTTTTAAAAATTCGTGCCGATTAATGCCACGTGGACTCTCAACTGATTTTCTTGAGCTCTGTCGCGTGAACGATCGCTCCCTAACAAAGCAGCTTGCTTCCAGCCATTGTCTGACCGTGCTGATAGCGCGCGGCCTGTGTCCAGTCATGTCGACGGACTACATTCAACAGAGTTAGAACAATAGCCAGCCGATAATCATGGGCATTAGCGCGCTATACCTTTGTGTTGGCGCACTTCGTTTGCGCGCCATTGGTGCGCTAACATTAACCTTTCAGCTGATCGGAAGTGTAGCTAATGATAAAAATTCACATTTGAGCCTTGATCGTATGGTAGAAGCAACCAAGAATGGACAAACTATATTCCAGTCATTGGCTGAACCGATTTTGGATGACCAGTCCCACGAGGACGATTCCCTATTTTCAACAACATCGTTACTTATTTTTACTTCTCTAGGGTTGGCGGCATTTTCAGGTTTCGTGACAGTAGTCTTATTTTTCAAATATCGTGTTTTGGCTGCTTCCTTGTTGGCCCTTCAACAGGCAACAAAAACAGCCGCAGCCCCAGTGACCCACAATCCACTATATTTTTCTCAATCGACATTTACAACCTTGATAACCCCCATTACCTCTCCGTGGCCATATAAATCGCCTGATACACTCCTACCATCGTTGTCAATCTGTATCCTTGCAATGGCCGTCCTGTATTTTTTGGTGCAACGTTACAGGCAAACACATCATAACCATACCGCCCTGGTGCTTGAAGTAACGAATGGTGACTCTTGTAGTTTAATAGAATTAGTGAATTTGCCATTATGTCCGAAATACTGGCATTTTCAGGCCTCCAAGTTCTTGACCGAAATTGAAGTCGTTGGATATGTTCTTCCCCGTTTGTTTGTGTCGTGGCATGATTTTACGGCTACGAACCTGCGAGCTCACTACAATATTTCCCTGAGTTCAAATTTCCGTTTCAACGCTTACACTGCCTATTGCTTACGGCAAATCATGAAACGGCCATTCTGTGTATACCTTCTTTTACGACACCATAGTTCATCATTTGAGTTACCAGTTTGTCTCCCACCTTGTCGTTGTCCGGTTTCGTCCGCGAAGTTTTCCACACATAGCTGATCTTTGGAGTTTCAAACATTGCTGCTTTCACGGTCTACTACTTCATTACGACAGTGTATTGTAATATTATCTCCAAGGTTATTGTAACCTAGTAGTCCGACATCTGTTCAAGACCATTGGTCTATTTTGTCTTCTACATGACGAAGAAAACCCGGAGCACTATCTTCTGTTTTGTCCTCTTTACACACCATTTAGAATCCAAATAATTCAATTACAAAATCATGATATCGAAACCCTTTTATTCGGAAACCTATACCCGAAAGAAAATACAAATATCTGTTCATAATTTCATCATGCAATCAGATCGATTTTCGGAGTGATGGCGATTCATTACTGTTTCGCAAATGATATACATGCATAACCATTTAAGCGTACTATTTAGTCTAAAGGAAGCCTATGTGGGTATACTTTTTATAAGTTAGTGTATATAATTAGTATTGGGTACACTTGTCTATTGTATAGATTGATAATTCGTCGAAATATATATTATTAATACTGAGAGCATAGAATCGCATATACCAGATTGTTTAACTCATGTATTTATATACAAATGATTTTCTTTCTTTGTTTTCACATATTATTACATATTATTTCATCTTTTCGCCAAGTTAATGGTAGTGCTCCTTTTTATACTACTAGTCGGTTTGTTACAGAAGGGTTCCTTTTTACACTACTCCATCTATGTCGGTTAGTGATGTTACGCTTCAATATGGTCAGTTGATTAAACTCCGTCGGACGATTCTCAATCCTCACTTTAGCCGGGAGTATAAATAACTGGATAAAGTGAATTCCGAGTTCTTGGTATAAGGTGCAGTTTAATGACGAGTGCAGGTGAAAGTCATAATAAATATACAATCCAACGATTTACAATCTTACATTAATAACAATGTCGCGACAATAGTGAAGGACGCATATGTAAACATTATCGATATGTAACCAATAAACCAATAAACAAACAGCAATACCATTTAACATACGGATCCATATTATAAACGTTATACAAATAGATATGTATCGTCAAACATAAGAATACAATATCGAGCATAATGCATATGTGGTGAAGAAAACACTTAACGCTGGGAACCGTTTAACTTACCTGGATAAAGAGAATTCCGAGTTCTTGGTATAAGGTGCAGTTTAATGACGAGTGCAGGTGAAAGTGATTTCCCCCACACCCGTCCTGCTATTTAACCGCTCGTGGGTTTGGGTTTGTTGTGGTGTTGCCGTACAAACACAGTTTAACCAATCAACGAGGAATTCTCCGCTCCAGGTAACGGTTCAAAGCGACCCGCTTTCGTGCATAGGCCCCCAAGTGGCCAACCGGCTTAATTTACGGCACACGCTAATACGTGTCCGTAATTAACTCAACGGTCTGTTATACGCAAGTCGCTTTTAACTAACACTGAAATTTATTCACCGTAATAAAATAATCCAGAGACAAAATATACCAATACTATAATATGCCTTTTCCCCCGTATGTACAGTTATCTAACTGTACATACGTTCACATATATTTTGCCTCTTATTATTATTTCACCCTTATTTGTCAGAATTGTCTCTTGTACATATATGTCATACAATACGAGGTTTATGTTGAAATGTGTAATTTATAGGAAGTTTGGGGAGCAAACTTAAGGGGGAAAAGGCATATTATAGTATTGGTATATTTTGTCTCTGGATTATTAATGGTAGTGTTTCGTCATTAAACTGCACCTTATACCAAGAACTCGGAATTCTCTTTATCCAGGTAAGTTAAACGGTTCCCAGCGTTAAATGTTTTCTTCACCACATATGCATTATGCTCGATATTGTATTCTTATGTTTGACGATACATATCTATTTGTATAACGTTTATAATATGGATCCGTATGTTAAATGGTATTGCTGTTTGTTTATTGGTTTATTGGTTACATATCGATAATGTTTACATATGCGTCCTTCACTATTGTCGCGACATTGTTATTAATGTAAGATTGTAAATCGTTGGATTGTATATTTATTATGACTTTCACCTGCACTCGTCATTAAACTGCACCTTATACCAAGAACTCGGAATTCACTTTATCCAGTTATTTATAAAGTGAGGATTGAGAATCGTCCGACGGAGTTTAATCAACTGACCATATTGAAGCGTAACATCACTAACCGACATAGATGGAGTAGTGTAAAAAGGAACCCTTCTGTAACAAACCGACTAGTAGTATAAAAAGGAGCACTACCATTAACTTGGCGAAAAGATGAAATAATATGTAATAATATGTGAAAACAAAGAAAGAAAATCATTTGTATATAAATACATGAGTTAAACAATCTGGTATATGCAATTCTATGCTCTCAGTATTAATAATATATATTTCGACGAATTATCAATCTATACAATAGACAAGTGTACCCAATACTAATTATATACACTAATTTATAAAAAGTATACCCACATAGGCTTCCTTTAGACTAAATAGTACGCTTAAATGGTTATGCATGTATATCATTTGCGAAACAGTAATGAATCGCCATCACTCCGAAAATCGATCTGATTGCATGATGAAATTATGAACAGTGATAAAGATATTTGTATTTTCTTTCGGGTATAGGTTTCCGAATAAAAGGGTTTCGATATCATGATTTTGTAATTGAATTATTTGGATTCTAAATGGTGTGTAAAGAGGACAAAACAGAAGATAGTGCTCAGGGTTTTCTTCGTCATGTCCGCAATCACAATCAGGATTTTCAGTGATATGTCGTAGATACATATGTGCGTTAAGCGAGCTACAGCCAAGTCTCAACCGTGAATGAATAATTTGGAATTTACGATCGCCAACATAGTAAAATGAAGGAACAACGTTGTCTTTAAGTGATAATTTTCGGCAGAAAGAAGAGTATGAAGGCGATTCACGAATATTTGCATCGAGACTGTTCCACATGCGAACAACAGAGGGAAGAGAAGAGTTAAAATACAATGTGGTTCTTGCATGGGGAAGCACAATATTATTACTGTTTCGCCAATGATAGGCAGTTATATTTGAAGTTAGAGAGGGAACAAGAGAACTTAAATAAGTGGGAGTAATCCCATATACCATTTTATAAAAGAGGCGTAATTTGTGCCGATCCCTACGTTCGGATAACGGTAAAAATCCAGTTTCTGCATACAGGAGAGCATGACTTGTTCCGCGAACACATCCGGATATAGTACGCAGAGCATCAAGTTGTAAATCTTCAAGAAGTGTAGATTGCTCCCGACAACGTCTGCATAATCAAAAAGAGGGAGAATGAAGGAAGAGTAAAGTTTTTCTAGCGAGCTCCGAGATAAACGATATTTGAAGCTGCGCAGGCAGTTGGTCATCGGACAGATCTTGTCAACCAGTGCCTGAATGTTGTGCGACCAGCATGCGGACGAATGAAAGGTAAGGCCAAGATGCTTGTGAAAGTTGACTTCGGAGATAGGTATATATTACCCAAAATGAGGGGTGGGCCCTGTGTCGGGTTATTTTTTAATGAATATAGTAATGCTTTAGTTTTAGCAACGCTAAATGATACTAACCATGTTTCTGCCCATTTAGATATTCTTAGCATAGATGAATTTAGGATATCAGCGGCTGCAATAGGGTTTTCAACAGTGATATATAATGATTTGATATCCGTTACAATATCATTTATATAAATGAGAAATAATAATGATCCTTTATATAAATGAGAAATAATAATGATCCAAGTACAGAACCTTGTGGGACCCCAGCCGTCACATGTTTAGATTCTGAAGTTTTGCCATTAATTACAACCATCTGATATCTGTCGGACAAATAATCACGGAACCATTGGAGGAGAGTACCTCTAATATACCGATAGATTCAAATTTGTGGATGAGTCCTTTATGCCAGACTCTATCAAAAGCTTTGGTAATGTCACAAAATACAGCACGGACATCCTTGCCTTCGTCTAAAGCTTTACATATAAAATTGTAAATGTCAGTTAACTGATAGACCGTACTGTCGCCGGGTAAGAATCCAGAATGAAGATTGGATAGTAGATCATTATCTAATAAGAAATTAAAAACATCTTTGAAAATGCATTTTTCAAAAGCCTTACTTAAGTTACTAGTTAAAGATATAGGTCTGTAATTTGTTATATCGTTTTTATTTCCTTTTTTTGTGAATAGGAACGACGTTAGCCTGCTTCAAAATTCGAGGCATACGTTTTTCGTTCAAGCATTTATTGAATAACTGGGACAGAGGGTTACAGAGAGTCGGGGCGGTTTATTTCAAGAGCCTGTTACTTATAAGATCAGGACCTGTGGCTTTGCTAATATCAAGGCTTAGGAGGATATTTTTAACGTCATCAGGCGTTAGGTATATGGAATCAAGGGCATTAATTTTTGGGGGCAAATTTGGGGGTTCCTTGTTGGCGTCATCCAATGTTGAACATTCGAGGAAGTAGTCATTGAAAGCGTTAGCTATCTCTTGAGAATCACTTGATATTTGATTATTGTGAACAATGTTAGCAAATTGGGTGGTGTTATTTTGTTCCTTTATATGATATTTTACCAATTTCCATCAGTCTTTACTTGCAAATTTAGCTTCACATATTTTAGTCAATTTCTGTTTCATATTCTTTTTTGGCTGTCCTAATTTCTGCTATAGTTTCATTTCGGGGTATAAATGTTCTGCTTGTCTCTTGGATATATTCGGTAATATTAATGACTGATGTAATGGCGTCCGATTCTAAGAGAGTAGACCAGTTTGTTGTATTAAATGAATTTAGAAGTCCATCAAGGTCCATCTGATCATATAGCCATATTTGGCGAGTGTAACAGGCGTTTGACGAAGTTTGATGTTTAAGGGATACAAAGGTCGCATGATGGTCACTGCAGAATGGTGATATGACGCCGCATGTAGAGATAAAACTGGTACATGACACTATTATTATATCAATGAGAGATTTTGACGTTTGAGTGATTCGCGTTGGTTCCGTGATTATCTGCTGGAGAGCATACATATTTTCTAAATGCTGTATTTGTACATGTTTGTAAACTAAGCAGTCCGCATTAAAATCACCAAGTATTACACATTTATTCGACATTTGGTCTCTAGCCAACGATACAGACTCATTTAACAAATCCCAGTGTGTATTGAATGAATTTAGAAGTCCGTCAAGGTCCATTTGATCATATAGCCATATTAATTTCATTCTCGGATGTTGGGCATTCAGGTGGATGTGGAAAATGGTAGGGTCATCACCATCTTGAAGAATGGAAAAAAACGTCGTCAACTGTTCTGTGCCAACACCTAGGCTTAATGGGGGCAGTGAGGAGAGCGGATTCTTCCAGTTCGGTCATGTAAATTTCAGTGATCACCGGGGATAGAGGGGATCCCATAGTTAATCCATGTACCTGTTCATAGAACATGTCGCCCCATGTGAAGTATGTGGAGTTGGTACAGGATTCCACTAATTTCATAATGCTGTCAATAGTAAGGGAGGTTTTCATATTGGGTCGTGATTCTGTGACTCTTTTCCTGATGGTGTCCATGGCTCGTTCTCTAGGGATGTTGGTGAAGAGGTCTACCACGTCGTAACTGACCATCCTGCCTGGGTTTTGGATGGGAAGGATTTTTTCACAAAAATCAGTAGAATCTCTAACTCTACCTGGCCTGGGGGGGGGGAGGGGGGCGGAAAGTGCCCCCCCAGTGAACTTTTCTCTGCAAAACCGAGGAGGCTGAAACTTGGTGACTTTTAGGCTTATCTTATTGGGGTCATTTTGAGCCTATTTTCATATACCCCTGGGCAGAGGATCATGGGTAAATTCAAAATGGCGGCCATGTGGTATCCGCGAAAGTCGTGTTTTTCAATCTTTTCGCTCCATTTCTTCACATTTTCCTCGCCTAAAAGGCCTTCAAAGTATTCTATTTATGCAAAACTAATTATTCTATATTTTATTTTATTTTTTTCGAGAGAAAAATCGGAAAAAATGAAGATTTCGAAAAATCGACCCCAAAAAGGGCGAAAAATGGCTTCCGAGAAGATGACGTCACTGTAACGTCATCGTGGCTGCCATCTTGGATTTTTTTTACATTTTCCGGTAGAGCTTGAACCAAAGATACCGTGTGGTAAGTTTCAGCGCTCTAGCCTTAGTGGCAGAGAAAATATATATGGAGGGGGGCACTTTCCGCCTCCCCCCAGGCTGCGATACACCCCAAATCGCCCAGGCCAGATAGGGCTAATGAAGGAGTTGGCCGTCTTCCCCAGTGGTGCTAGCAGCTGGGTTAGGTGCTGGGCCGTGCTGTAATGCACAGTATCTCTACTGCAGACCAACAACCTGACTTTGACGGGGTCTTTGTGGATTTTGACTGTGGCTCTTGCATACGGGGGCTAAGGGCGGGATGTCACAAGTTTTTTGTACAGGGCATGGTCTATTTCTTGGTTCTCCTGTAGTTATTTCACTAGGGCTCGGTGGTCTTTGTCAATTGTAGAGGTCGGATTTTTATCCAGGGTCTTGTATGTTGTGTCTCAAAAACACTGATACTGAATTGATGAACTTCACTCTGCTAATTAAACTGGAATGGGGAGAACATGTATTCCAACAGTTAGTCAGTCTCTTTGTGTGTTTCACCAAGATCAGTTTGCCAGACACACTGAGAAAGATCTCTTAAATTTTGAAGTATATCCTGGCAATGCAAACAGTTGCATGGATATTCTAGTGTACAGATTAAAATTTGTGTAAGGTAATACACAATTATATTTCTTTCTCCGTAACCCCACATACCCATTCACATTTTTTTTATTACTGTATCTTTCAGTAGTACTCTGTGATATCCTATACAAACACTATAAAAGGTAAAAAAAATAAAAATAAAATAAAATATCAATCCTTCAAAACTTGGTTTCTGGAAACATATATTATATGTACGGCAGAGTGAAAACTTCACACTTGCTACTCAGCTGAAGTCATGGGTCACTGAACAGACATTTGTTTTCCCAATATTCCTTGGTCCATGTTGCTGTACATATATTAAACTTAATTTTGTTATCAAATCGAAATATTGACAGAGGACCAAGAGGGAATTCAATAACCTTATGTGCTTAATGAGCCTACGTAATAACATATTACAGATTAATGGGTAGCACAGGGATATAAAACATCAAACACTGACTCTACATGATGTGTGTGTGTAGTATATAATACACTTATAAAAGAAATATTGAAATGTCCCTCAAGTTTGAATGTATAATTGATAAACATTATCTTTGAAGATTTACAACTCACTTGAATCAATTGTGAAGGCATGGATATAATGTTTGTCTTTTGGGTAATTTTTATCTCGCCTTACGAAGTAAAGGGGAGCTATCGTGAGAGGGGCAAGAGGATGTCGTCGTCGGTATCGGTGTCGGTGTCCCCGGCCTGGAAATGATAAGGTTTTTGGTTCAGCAAAATCAAACAAAAATCTAGAAAGAAATAATAAAAAATAAATAAAATATGGGGTGGGTATTCCACCTAACCCTAACCCTAACCCTAGCCCTACTACCCCATGGGTGCTCCAATGTTAAAATTCCTATGATAGAGTTTTTCGTTTAGCTGAAGTGCACATGTACATCTGTACATAGAAAGTTTGCTGCAGTTGTCAGCTGTCATTGAATGATTATGAAACTTGGTACACGTGTTTCTTATGATCTGAGTATGTATCTGGGCTATTTTTGAGTCCAAATTTTTAATTTTGGTCCAAATTATAGCAATAATAATGAGTTTTTGGTTTAGCAGAATTGTACATCTAGGCCTTCTACATGTACACATATAGGCCATTGTCAGCTTTTAATGGATGATTATGAATCTTGATACATATGATTTTTTATGTTTAGGATGAAATATTAATTTGTGCCCAAAATGTAAGGTTTTGCACTTAGTAATTTGCCAATTATAAGGTTTTTTGTTGGACAAAAATGTACTGAAAACTTGTGTGAATTTGTTAGGTTTCATTGGATGATTATGAAACTTGGTACACATATTTCATATGATTAGAGGATGTCTCTGTGCTATTTAGAAGATGAAATATTATTTTTTGTTCGAATTTTGCGGGTTTCGTCTTAGTAATCTGCCAATGATAATGTACATACATGTACATCTGTACATGGAAAGTTTGCTGAAGCTGTCAGCTTTCATTGGATGAGTTTGACACTTGCTACACAAGTTCAATGTGATTCGAGGATGTGCATGTACCATTTAAGAAATATGACATTAAATATAAATTGTTGTCCTAGTCACAGTTTAGACTGTACGTTTCCATTGATAAGGTTTTTGTTGGGCAAAAATTTACACGTAGATCTGTACACGGAAAGTTTGCTGAACCTTTTCGTGGGATAATTATAAAACTTGGACTTCGGCACCATGTTAGATGTCTTAGAAGATAATCTGACCAGCCTTTCATGGAAATGGAAGAAAAGGGACTACAGAGAGGACCATGCGAATTAGAAGGGAGTTTGAGAGTATGTAATTAATGGCATGTAAATTTCTTATAACTCGACTAAACAAAATTAACAAATATAACATAGAAATATTGTGACAAATGCTTATTTGGTGAAATTATTTGTCATGATGTATATTTAGAAATGAAGCAAAGATAACACAAGTCATATTTTGCTTTGTACTTACATGAACGTCTTTATTGTTTCATCTGTACATAAATACATAGCTTTGATGAATTGTTCTTCTTAGGATCTCACCGCAATATCGCGAGCAGTGCGTTGCTAATTTTAGCTTAGCATGGTAAATCCTATAGTTCACGTGGCTGTTCAAACTGTAGTATTTTTGGATTCCAAATGCCTCCGACGAGCTAAATTTTGTGCTAACAGTTACATTATTGTTCATGGTTATTGATTTACGAACTAGCTAACGATAATTCATGTTGGTATTGGATAAACTCCTAGCGATGTCACTTGTATTCTGATGTCACGATCTTCGTGGGCAGCCATCTTGTTTGTTGTCGAAATTATACTCTCGCGAATACTGTCATGTTTCTCTTCTGTTGATTGGCATACGAACACTGTGTTTGCAGGTGTATTCATGATCTAGCATTATTAACTAATTGCTAGATAACTCATAAAGATGGTTTCTGTATCGAAACATTCGTTGTCAGTCAAAACTTTGGTTTGAAGAGTACTTGAATATCACGTGACCACAGCGGCGGGAAAGGTATAAATGGCGCAGTTTTTGCATTTGACTTCACTTTGCCGTGGGCGAGAGCCCAAAGATATCCTGCTGTTAGAAGCCCACAAAAGCAAATAGAAGAACTTATAGATGCGCTAACCGATGTCACAAGACGATAAGAAGTGCCAGCCTTTCTTTAGATGTAAATCAGACGTCCACTGTTTCACTTCAGGTATGATGCAAGCTTGATAAAACAAGCAAAACTCAGACGGCCCCATACTTCAACAAATAGCCTATGCTACCGTAGTCGTAGAGATGTATTTCCATTTCATGATTTAGAGGAGTTGACACAGATGTAGCGATAGTCAGAAGTATCTCCCTTCCTGAAGTCTTGAATAAATGAACGTCCCTAAACTGTGATCAGTTGATAGAATTCCTATTCTATCGGGTTATAGATGATTCTGACAAACAACCTCATCCAATCATTTCAGTTCAGTGTTCCACTCGGATTGACTGGCGATGTTGTTTTTATCAGCGAGGTAGAGAATCAGAGATGCCCGCTGGTCACGTTCAGCATGCAGCAAACGGCAACAATGTCACTCGCATTCCACAGCTATAGTCCGTTTCAATCGTGCGGTCCGATGCTGTTGTGGTCACGTTTATGTTCATAGCAAAACCTGCATATATGTCATGATAGATGAAACTGGTGTGATAATTTACGACAGTCAAATGACTATTTGTATGCTGGTAAGTGGCATTTATTGGTTATACATTGAAGAGGAATTTGTCCTGTAAATATACAGAATAAAAGTGTCATTTTCCTCTTAATACTGGTGTTAACTTCTTCTATTACATGTGGGTGGATTGGACCACCATTAACATTTGGGTATTGGTAAAATCAGATTTTAACAACATCCCGATCGGGATAATGAGTACAAGACAACAAGGTCGTTGTTGAGAACGTTATATTCACTGATGAAACATCTCACCGACATCCTCGTAGGTGTTCTGAAATATTAGCAACATCTTGGGATACCTATTCTATATACGAGTGCAGATATCGCTCTATATCTGTGGTGTCAGAAATCCAGACTTATTATCAAAGTATCTTACTGGGAAGATACTGAGCTGTCCGAGAAGTACATAACCTGCTGTTATACTGCTATCATGACTGGTGTATATTCTGTGGATCATTATAGTGTATTTTAACTACATTATACTGTAACCAGAGTCGATACCCGTAACATTTTTCTGGTGTCAGAAGTGGGATACAAACGTCTTTTTTAAGACGGATCATGTGATGCGAACCTGCCAGACTCATTTTTTTTACTAATGAGATGTTCATCGTGAGACTTATTTTATTACCATGGAGGGCGATAAAATCGAACGACCAGTCAGACGTGGTAGACGAACTGGACTAGGTAAACTCAAACTCGGAGATGACACCACTACGACTGAAATTGATGGTGCCGATGCAATTTTAAGTGACGTCCAGATGGAATCTACATTGGTCGAGAAGGATGATGATCCTCTCATCTCATAGAGAGATGTTAATAGTGCAGTCAATGATTTTGGAAGCTTCCAACCGAATTCTCCAGCACGTTTTGCACTGGCTGCGGAAAGCGGTGATACGTACCTACCTGATATGAGACGCGAGTTGACAGACGTGGTAGGGAGTCTCATGAAAGATGCGATGACTGATTTAGCTGGTGCGATGGAAGGTGTTTTCAGAGATGTATGTGAGGTCTCCAGAGGGACGAAAACTGTGAACGAACATTCAGAGGTTGCTAACCATAGCAACTTCAGCAGATTAAGTAAGTGGAGTAAAATACAAAGCAGATCTGTGAGTCAAAATGCGTCTTCAAGTAGTGATGAGAATAGTGATTTTGAAGAAGTTGGAAGTGAAACTAGTCGAATAACGGTCAGACGGAATAGACGTAAACTATCGAATCATGATGCGAAACTTCCAGCTTTCACTGGGATGGAACGTTGGGAGGTTTGGTACAACCGATTCGAAGATGTGGCTACCCTGAATGGTTGGTCAACTGAAGAATAACTGTGTGAATTGCTTCCCAGGCTGCAGGGAAAAGCTGGCGAATTTGTATACGGTGAAATGTCACCAAAGGTGAGGTTTGATTTTGTATCTTTGATCGAGGAACTGGATAATAGGTTCAGACGAATTGAGACGGCTCAGAGATATGGGGCACAATTCAGTAACCGGGGACAGAAAGTCGGTGAGAGTGCAGAGGAATATGTGGCAGAGTTGAAAAGGCTTTATGATAATGCTCACGCTGATCGAGACCGTAAAACCCGGAAGACTTACTTCGGCGATTTCTCGATGGGCTCATAGATGATAAATCACGATTCCTTGTGGAATATGTGAAGGAACCCAGTGATATTGATATGGCGGTTTCTGAGGTGGTTAATTTTGTTGAGACTCAGAGACGTATTACCCCGAGCGAATCTGGTTACAGAAGGTCAAGAAAGCCGATGCGAGTTGTTAAATCTGATTGTGATAATGTCCAGAATGATGTTAGATGTGAAGAGACTCAAGAATCTGAGGAAGTTATTCGGACGGCACCTCAAACTCGTGCAGATACTAAATTCTGGAAAAAAGGGAATACAAGTCCCAGCAAGCCAGATGAAATTAAGGAGAAGCAAGCCAAGGAGAATGGGGAATCTAACAGATATGCCGCAGAGGTACAGAAACTCGGTCAAGAGTTTTCTGAAATGATGGCTTCTCTGAAGAATCAAGTTGAGCAGTTATCTGATAAGCATCAGGCGCTGATCAAATCAAGACGAAATCTCCCCGAGAGACGAAATCCGGCTTCTTATCTTATCCAGACACCATCGGGTCCGTGTTAAGAACGTATGCAGCAGGATACACACGGAACACATCTCGGGCGAACACCCCTTGAAAGACCATACGTGTCCCTGGGTCATTCTCCAGCACGGTGGTTATCTGGTCTGTATCCATGTTAGGTGGCAAAGTCACACAGGACGTTGCGCGCCTTGTCCACTCGAATGATGTTGTCAAACTCGGCGTAGCAGATCACATTGACGGTGGTCCCGAGGGCTCGTGCAAAGTGGATTTCCAATCGTAAATTCCCTTGCTTGGCCAGGTCCAGCTGATGGTCGTTCTCTAAGGTAGAGGTCAGATCGAAACAGAACAACGTGTATTTATTCGCGTAGTCCTCCCGACTGATCATACTCCCTTCGTCCTGGTTGATTTGACCGGTGGCTGTAAACAGGCTCTGATAGGCTCGAATGAAATTCCCGCGCCCAAAGTTCGGTGTTAAGGCCGTGGCTGGGACCTGTTGTCCGTCCACATGCAGGGCCACAAAATTGATGCCGAAATGTTGAAGTTCAAACGGGTTCTCTGGGTAGGCTTCGCTGAAACCGGTATTTTCCACACAGGCCAGGATCAATCGTTTGGGTAGTTCCCCCAGGAACAGGCTTTCTTTGTTGGCGCTCATATTTCCAGCAGGCACAGAGAACACTTTGGTTTGCACACGTTGGATAGGGTACTGGGCTGGTTTTGTTTCCAAGGCTTTGATGTGTCCCAATTTGAACGGCTGGATTCGGTTTCACTTTTCGGACATACAGGACTGCGTCTTGGATGACAATCTTATAGTCAGCTGCATGCCCCACTACGTTAGTGGCCATCAAGGCGGATTTTGATAGGGATCTTGTTCAAGAGGTACCGGTCTTGCATGAAGAGGTCTGCGTGCAGTCGACCCATGAGATCCACCGAGACGCCGTTCGCGGTGAAAGCCTTCCGTTTGTTATATCCCGCATTGTCCACCGTGTCCATGTGCTCGGCTGTGTCCTGGTAGAATAAAGCGGCTGTCAGCTAAGATTCTTTAGCCTCTCGTCCATACGACAACAGCGTCTCGATGTAGGCTCGATAGGGGTACGTGTTGGTCGAGTCACTGATGAGTTTGTCGCTGATAAAAATATCCACCTGTTGAAACATAGAGTGCAGCCAGAGATTCGTCGGGCCCACCGTTGCAGTTTGGACGATTCTGGAGCCATCCCCATTGAAGACCTTGGCTTTCACATACAAGTATGTATGGGCTAAATCCACATAGGCCGTATCTGCATCACTGATGGTGAACTCGATGGGCCCTGTTTCGTTGATGCTGGAGAGCGGGAGATGCTCCACCCCATAATCCTTGTTCGGCACTGGTCTGTGTGGGCGGGACGGTCCACAAATCAAATTCACTGTTGGCGGAAGGGCAGGACTCTGCGTGGATTAAGGACATGTTTAAGAAAAGATATCCTGGGTCTTCTATGTGCGTCGTCGCTGGGTCGGTCGTCGACTGGTGCGTGGTCTCGGTGGTGCAGGTCTTTTATTCCCTACGGTGCGTTGTGCTTTGGCCCACCGTTTCAAGGCTTCATTGGGGGCCGTACCCCCCCAAGACATCACCGGCGACTTGCAGTCCACTGCGTACCGCTTGTTTGCCGATCGCTTTCACCCCACGCGTCACCAAGGGCAGGGACGTTTTGACGATACTCCCGAGTATGTTCCCCAGCCCATGTCCTCGTTGCATGCGTGCACCTGCAAATACCGGAAGGCCACCCCCGGCCTGTTGGGCATAATAATCCATATAGCTGCGTGCATCGCACTCGTAAGGTACTTTCATTATACAAAGTGGGGAGAACTCGCTTGTCGGAAATGAAGTGTCAGCACCACTTTCCCTCGTTCGAATGCGACCGGTCGTCCCGTGTCATCTCTTACATCCACCATGATAGTGTTGATGTCGGTTTGTCGTACGGGTAGGTAGAGCATGTGAGTGAAACTGTGGGTGACTTGATCTCCATACGTCTTTTTATTGGGGACCACCCGTAACAGAGGTGTGTTGATATCGCCCTCGATGTGGTTGTCTACCACGTCCGAGTAGACGTAGAGTCCGTACATACCCGACTTCATATCCATCGGGATCTGGCCATGGTCCTCGGATGGAACCGTGTAGGTCGGGTGAGCGAGACCCAGCATTTGCTGTAGGATAGGACTCAGTACGACACTCACGTTGACGGTGAGGAGGATCTGTGCCTTGCCGCTGTGTGCGTTGTAATCGAAGTCCACGTGATTCTTGAAGGGAAAGGATTTGACGGCTGTTGAAGTATTCGTGACCTCCCGTACAGCCTTATAATGCAACAGTCTTGTCAGCCCCTGCATGAACTCCTTGGGGGTATCGTATTGACCTTCGGGGAGGGTGAGTCGGGTGTTTTTTCTTCGTAGGTCACCTCGTACCACACTACATTGGCTCGCACGTTGTACCACGAGTAAGGGTATTGGATATCCACGAGGTCACATTCCAATCGTCCAGGTAAATGCAACGGTTGCGGTAATTGGGTCACGTACTTGGCCAAGCGAACTGTTACTGGGTAGGGTGAGGTAAAACATGGCGACTGAGCTGTCCTGCTGCTGCTGTTGGTTTTACTACGTGCCTTGGGCGGTTGTGTCCGGCGTCGTGTTCGTCGCGGTGACTTGCTACGTGTCACGGCTGAAAAGAATGTGCCCGTCGTTGCGGTGTTTTGGGGGGTGACTCCGCTTCCCACTCGGCTTCCCAAGAAGGTAGTGGGCCACTCGGCGATTGCTGGGTCCGCTGCATCCAGGCCCAGCGCTGGGGGTTCCCCACCAATTCCTGTGGTACATGCATGTCTTTCAAGCCTTGAACGAACACCTCCCATCCACGAGGATCCGCGTGCGACCTGCGTTGACGCAACAGGTCATTCACTAAATCCGTCATGTGGGTAACGGGGACCACCTGATTCTGTACCAGTAGTTCGCCTTTATCATTCCAAGTCATGTTAGGATTCTGTTTCATCCGTTGTAATACCAGACCAGCTTGTTTCTTGAACGATGCAGGTACACTCTTCAGGACTGCGTCTTCGACCCACTGTGGGGCTGTGGGTGGTACCCCTGGTAATGGCGGCTGTTGGAGCGGTGCTGAGGTCGACGGTGTGTGGCGTGGTGGTGGTGGTGGTGGTGGTGCTGGGGTAGAGAGTGTTTTGTATTGGTTCATGAACGTGATGTGCCGTTGAAGCGTCTCATTGTACCGTTGTGCTTTCTCACTGTCGCTTAACCCCGGTCTTTGTAAGATCTGTTGCATCTCTTCATCGAGGGTGTTTATGGTCGTCACCGTAGGTGGAACAGAGTAGGGAGATTGGAGGTTTTGACGATTGGTGGTTCGACGATGACCATTTTTTTCGTGTGGTTCATTGTCGGCCGAAGAGTCCACCCAATACCGGACCCAACACGGAAGCGGCCAACGGTGCTAAGATGGCCCCGAGAAAGCCGCCTTTCTGTAACACCTAACCCTAACCCTAACCTAACCCTCTCAAACGAGAGACTCGCTTCCGGAGTAGGGTTCGGAGACCTGTCTTATGCTTGGCCAACTTGGTCTTCTGAGCTGGAGTCAGTGGTACGATGCGTTTTAACAGGTTGTACCCGATCTCGCACCGCGTACAATGGTTCGAACCAACTCGGATGGGGCCGTCTCCAATACACAGAGCGTCGGGGCGTGCTTCCGTACTCGCGCAGACATCATGTATAACTAATGCTAGAACCCACAACTTTGCTCTTTTTATCTACCTACTTCCTTAAAATCGAACAGAGACAAAGTCAACCATGATGTATTATTTCTTTTTATTATCCCATCATCAAACACACACATCCCAGCTGTGGGTGTGTTTACATTATTTTTGCATGTACACGTGGTGGGTCTCTTCGGGAAAGATTCCGGTCCGTAGTCGAATGTGATCGGGGATGGCTTGCTTGAGGTCGAAGAGCATATACCCGTGCTGAGGGGTTGTCGCATCTTTAAAGGCTTGCAACGCAAACGATGTGCGGCCTGGATACATCTGTCTCGCCAGGTGCAGCAGTTGAGTGGCATCTCTCGGGTTTTTGAAGACCACCAGGTAGTGGGCATTTAAGCTGATGTTCCGATGTTCTTTGTTTTTACTGATCAGATTCTGCACAATGTAGATGATGCTGAGCCGTCGATGATGGCTGCGTTTGGTAAAGAGTTGGATGACTCGCGCATCCGTCTCGGCCATGAGATCATCCAGAACCACTAAAGTATCCGGTTCCAAATTGGCCAGGTTGGGTAGGCCTTCCACGAACATGATGTGGGGCATTGCTGCATACGCTGCCTGCCATTCTCCGTAACACCACACGACTCGGGCAATGGGTGGGGTGATCATGCTGTCGGTGTGTTGAATGAGCTTCCTGACGCAGTGCGTTTTGCCGGAGCCCGTCGGTCCTGCGATGACGCAAGTGAAGGGATGCTGCCACCGAGGGTCCATGGTTGAAGGTGTATCCGCTGTCGTGGTAAACCGCTCTTGTAAATTTGGTACGAGTGACCTGGGGTGGTGGTGGGTACAACAACAACGTCGGTGGCCGTTGTCGATGGGCGTTCACTGTGAGTGATGAAATCGATGTGGACTGTATACTCGGTGTGGAGCTCGATGTGGCTTGTACACGTGGTGTGGTGGCGATGACTGGGCTCGTTTCGATCACGGGGTTGACTGGTGTAGAGAAGGTCTGTAGACTGGTTTGACTGCCACTCACAGCTGGAGTTCTAAGTTGGTTAAGTAGAGTGCTGAGATAGGCTACGTCGTAAAACACTCCTCCGTAGAACACACTCAGCAGGGTTAGCAATATAACCACAAAGCCCACTTGCGCTTTGCGCGTTTTGGGAGACGCTGTGTTCAGAGGCAGCTGCTGTTGGTCCATAGCGCCGTGTTCATGCTCGAACGTGGAATGAAGGATGACGGTATTGGTGTCTGGCTTTATAGTCGTTTCACCTGGTTGGCAGCGACCCAGGAATTGAAGGAACTGGGCAGTCTTCCCATTTCACGAAATGAAACAGTTTGCCACGGCGTCGCTCGGTTTTCAAAATCTGCTCCACCGTGTAGTAGTCTTACTTTGTTTTTACGACAGGCTGTAATTCCGTCTCGTAAAACGTCCCTAGCAACGGTTCCCCTTGAAGATCTTCCAGTTCATAGACTCGCTGCTGTCGGGGTAGGCGTCGTTTAATCAGGAAATGCTCATCGCTCCAGTTGGGCAAGTAACTTTTCTCAAATTGACCTTTGACTTTACTGATCCGTACAGGGTCCCCGACCTTGAGCACCTCTTTCGGCGTTCGCTGCGATTGCCTGGGGTACAAGACACGCCGGACGTGGGCTTCATTGCGTTGGGTCACGGTAATCGGAGCTCTCTCTATACTCCGGTGATAGGCTCGATTGTACCACTCAAGTAGAATATATTAAGGGACTTGAGAGCCATGGACGCATGGACGCATGACATCACTTAAATAGGTCGGAGGGTTATAAATACGAGCAGGTGTACGGGAGAGTTCGAAGCTATTTTGGTGGAGGGTTATCGGTGCTATCAGGTGACTCGCAGTCGTTGAGAGTACCTAATTTTACTACCTATCTATACGTATACGGCTATTTATATCCGATGACATCATGCCACGTTCTCCCCCCAAACCTATATATATATAAGCGCTCTCGTTTACCGTCCTAATTTTACTACATACAGCATGCCACGTTCTCCCCCCGAACTTATATATATAAGCGCTCTCGTCTACAGTCAGCCACTCAACTTTTCATCTCGCTTCAAAGGTAGACAGTATACCGGGCCCGTGGAATTGAAATTACCATTTCTATTGAAGATCATCTTCTTTATATTGCAATAATCGATAATTGCCACCGTTGAAGGGTCTTAAGGCCACGGACAAAGCCTGGGAAAAAGCGGAAGTCACATCTCTACAATATAGCTAAATCTGTTGAAGACGAGCGCCAATCTCCACTTATTATTCGCCTAGATGAAGAGGCCTACATCGCTCTAACCACGTTTACCCGCTGATCATTGGAAAAATCTGAGGTGAGTGAATTCTATTTCACATAAGATGAAGCGTCATAATAAAGCTATGTTGTGTTATATACAACACCTCCTTACACCGCAATTATAAGGAAAATGAAACGCCATTATATCCTATCAACGACGCAAATCTGCCCCTCCCAACACCGCTAACCCGTCATCCGTAATAACGCTATACAGGGAAGAATTCTCCACTACATACTACTATTATTTCGCGGTTTGTTGCGGGCCTATAACCATTTTTACATTAACCAAGAAATGTATGCATAACTTGAAAATAGCCACTACTTTCCTACCGCGAAAGCCGGAGGTCAAAGTAGAAAACGACTGAGTGTGTTAAAATACATGTATCCCCATATACCAGCGCGCTCAACAGTAAGGCAGGGTGAAAGTGATATGGGCTAGGCTATTTCTGAAATGCACGGCCAGCATGGTAGCTATATCCGCTAAACAACTGCCACCCGATATGCCAGTGCGGTCTACGCTATTAGCCGGCTTACAATTTCAGGGCTATGCTATATTTAAGGCCTTTGCGCTGGCATGCAATTAGGCACTCAAAATACAACGAAGATGTGCACAGCAATATTGAAACATATTTCCAAGAAATGCTTCGCCCATGTCGAAGAGATATAAGAAAGCAACACAATTTTATATATATTAACTAATCAAATTATTTAACATTTACAGTATAATGGAAAATATATTGAAAACATGTTTTTGAAATCTCCAAAAGTATATTGGGTTTGAATAATCATTAACCATATCAGATAGGCATTTAACCCTACCTGGCCTGGGGGGCCATTATGGCCCCCCCTACCAAACTTTCTGCACTATCTCCGGAACGGCAAAAAATGGAGACCTGAAACCCCGTGACTTTATCGTTTGTCTTATTGGGGTCATTTTGAGCCTATTTTCATAACCCTCCGAGCAGAGGATCATGGGTAAATTCAAGATGGCGGCCACGTGGTGTACCAGAAAAGTGATGTTTTTGTCATATTTCTTCAAAATTTCTGCTTTTCCGCAATGAAAAGTGGGCAAAAACTATTTTATTTCATGTCACATTAATATTTGCTAATTTTTCATGCAGTTTTTGTGGAGAAATTGCAAAAATAAAAAATTCGGAAAATCTGACCGAAAAATCGACCAAAAAATGCCGTTTTTCAAAATGGCGTCACTGTGACGTCATCAAAGCGGCCATCTTGGATTTTTTTACATTTTCTGGTAGAGCTTGACCCAAGGGTATAGTGTAATAAGTTTCAGCCCCCTAGCTCAAGGGGTAAGAAAAATAATTAGGGGGGGCCATTTCGGCCCCCCCAGGCCTGGACAGGTCCCAAAAAGCCCAGGCCAGATAGGGTTAAACCAAAGTCATTGCATCAAGCCAGTGACTACAGTCTATTCATGAAACATGGCTTTGAAATGTAAATGAGTTCCAGGCTGCCTCTGACAATAATGACTGACAGAAACTTCTGTTTGAGACTTTGAATATTTGCATAAAAATTGTGATCTGGAATCTACAGGCGACCTGCATTTATAAGCCCAGTGTTTCCCAGTTCCTTGGCTTTGGAAGAATATTTCCATGTAAACTTGGGTGTATGCATTAGCCTGCAAGACATTGCAACCCTGTCTGTGACTGAACAGTGGGACTTCCAGCTCCACAGGTACCATAAGCACAAAGGCTGAGCAATTCTAAATTTTGAGAATTATCCATCATATCTTTGGTGTTTTGCTGGTTTACAAGGTTAAAATTAAAACAGTCTCTTGTCATATTATACAACTTCGACATGGGCGAGGAATTTTGTGCAAATTTATTCTAGTATTACTGCCATAAACTATAAATGTGGTGAATATGGAACTTACCATCTTTCAGACTCCTTCCTATAGTGGAATTCCCTTGCATGAACCAATCATGAAATATATAATTAATCCACAAATCCGGGACAATAACAGCGTGTGATACCACCCATTATTTCACACACATCGGATTCAACATTGAAAACAATGTCTCCAACCGCATATCCTTTAAGGAACATTTTCCTTTCATACTGGAAAAAAAAAATCCACCAGCACAGCACGATAACACACTTCAATCTATCGTTAGCCCACCACACTACACTTGTTTACACATACCCAGGCTCGTATATATATATATACGTCTCATGTCGAAGCATTAGTACGGCATGCTTTTCGAGTTCGTCGCTATGGCAACGACCGTGTAGGTTCATATAACCCGTTCTCCAAAATCTATAGTATTAATAGTACGCTGTGCTTACATCTCCCTTGTGGCCAAGTATACATATTTCTCGGTTAACGTCATGGCTTTATAATATCTACAGACAACCCTCACCTTGTAATCTTAAATAATGGATGAGGAAAAGGGGATAACCAGAATAGGTAACATAGTTAACTTTACAACATTACATGTTCTCATAAGTAGTGTTAAACGGACAGTCATAAACCAAAGGCTGTTAGAGCACCGGATTTGAAGAGGAAAGAGTTTTGTAACAGACGAAGAGGAGAAGTGATCACCAAACTTGCCGTATACATCCGTATGCTCGTGACTCAGAACCCTATTGAATCTGGACCCGATTGATTGGAAACTTTGGCGGCCATCTTTAATTTATGCGAAACCATCACAGCTTTCTTGTTACCAACATATCTTTAGAATGACCTAGCCTAGGCACACCGAACTTGCACTGCACATCCATATGCTCATGACCCAGAACCCTATTAAACCTGAGCCTGATTGGTTGGAAACTTTGGCAGCCATATTTAATTTATGCGAAATCATTAATCTTGTGTATCTTGAGTATCATTTCTCTGTTCAGTGTGAAACTTGGTATAGAGCATCCATGCATCAAGAAACTTCAAAGGAATGACCAAACTGGGTATGCAACTCGTGATTGACTAGAAGTCTATCCCAGTTGACTGACCTTTACCCAATGTTTATAGGTCATATACTGTTTATTGTGATATGATATGAAAAAATAAAGCTAGGCTTTCCAAATTAATACTATGTATACATCAGGCGAAGGTCCAGAGGTGTGCTGAAGATAACCGACCTTGACCTATTTTATCAAGGTCAAATTTTAGTATTTGCTATATTTTTTATAGCATTGAAGCTAGGGTCTCCAAATTCACATTATATATGCAACTCGTGATTGACTAGAAGTCTATCCCAGTTGACTGACCTTGACCCAATGTTTATAGGTCATATACTGTTTATTGTGATATGATATGAAAAAATAAAGCTAGGCTTTCCAAATTAATACTATGTATACATCAGGCGAAGGTCCAGAGGTGTGCTGAAGATAACCGACCTTGACCTATGTTATCAAGGTCAAATTTTAGTATTTGCTATATTTTTTATAGGATTGAAGCTAGGGTCTCCAAATTCATAGTAGGTATGCAACTCGTGATTGATTAGAAGTCTATCCCAGTTGACTGACGACCTATTTTTCAAGGTCATATACGGTTTATTATGGTCTAACATGAAGAAATATATCTAGGCTTTCCAAATTAATAGTATGTATTCACCTGGTGAAGGACCAGAGGTGTACTGAAGATGACCGACCTTAACCTATTTTATCAAGGTCAAATTCTAGTACCTGCTATATTTTTGTTAGGATTGAAGCTACATTATTATCACCTCAATATTTCAGAGAACAACATGGATTATTCACGTCTCGATTCCTTCACCCGTGTCGAAGATCTGAACGCTTGGGCCGAACGATATGGGCTTTCGAACGACGATGCCGTCAACCTCCGACGAATTCAACTGCTGGCGGATTCGCTCGGCCGACTCGTCCCCAGTACAACGACCCAGTGCGATCTGTGTACCAAAACGTTCGCCAGTAGGAGATGCATGTTACAACATAAACGCAGGATACACCGAGGTCATTCTCTGTTATGTACCGTATGCGATAAAACTTTCGCCCGTCCGGATGCACTGAAAGAACACCAGCGTATCCATTCGAGGAAAAGACAAGCGGAACCAACCGACAATCATGGGGGAAAATATTCCAGGAAAAACGGTAAGTCATTCATCGTTTAAAGGAACCATCCCGGTAACGTTATAACCAACTATGTCATCTAACTAAGAGAATGTACACCAAGTACTTAACACAACACCGCGCCTCACTTACTAAATGTCGGTCATCAATATGTTTCGCCGTTCTAAGCTACATATTTATATTGAACAGATCAACTTTCGGTGGCATCGTGTTCGTCGTCCGATGGTTCAGAACTTCTTCCAGGACAAACTGCAGGTAAATTACTTAACCGTATCTCTATCAGAAGAGAATCTAATATGGAGGGTCGACTCTGTTTAAGTTTATGATAATAATACAGCACATATAAGGGGAAGTGGGAAGAGATGCCGATATACAGACAGAGTCACATGGCTTCACAGTATAGTCTTCTGGTTAACCTATTTTAAGAATCTAACGATTCGTGATATGCGTTATATCTCAGGTACGCTTTCATTGTACCTGTTCATCCGGCAACTTAGATGACATGACCACACGACCGCTATACCCGAGCATAATCCAATGATCTGCCCGCCAAAGCAACTCGACAGTTCATCGCTGTATTCAATCTGAGCGTAAGGGCGAATTAACCCGACGGTTGAAAATATGTGTTTCCTTATATCTTCAGGTCAACCCGCTCGACTGGCCAAATGTAACTGATGCGGAAGATTCAAGTGCCTGTTACCCGGAAAACAGTTCTGCCAGGAGTATTCTAGCCGAGGTCGTGAGTGTTCTTCCTGCCATCGGCCACTACCCGAGCGATTTTATACCAGCCATCCACACCATTGCGACAGTTGCCACGTCAAACAGTCAGGAGGGGCGAAATCGTCGACATCCGCGCTGAACGGAACTCTGCACACCCACACTATACAACCTACTGGAACGACCAGTTCGGATATTCTACATTTTTTTAATAACAACGAAAACGCGGTTCGTCAACTGCTGACGGCAACGTTAAACGAGCAAAGGGGGATCAAGTGGTACGTCTCCCTACAACTCCGCCTCGCTCGAACGAATAATGATGGTGAGACCATTTACTCCGAACCCCTGTTCAGAAGTCTTAATTTCATTAGCACAAACCTATCCCAGCTCGAACAGCAGCTCGCCGAGGCCTTCCAGAAAATACATTCCAGCTTCCAGGAGTATCAGCGAGACGGAAGCCAGTGGAACTTGGACGAAATTATACATCTTCAGATTCACATCGCGCAATATGTACCCTTTCAAGGTAGCACCTATATCCCCACGCCACAGAATCTGCTTAAAAAGAAGGCGATTGTCAACCCGCAGAACACGGATCAGTTTTGCTTTCTCTGGTCGATTCTAGCGGCCTTACATCCCGCGAAGGATCACCCGTATCGCATTCGACATTATAAACCGTACCTGAAAGAGTTAAACGTCGACGGAATCGATTTTCCTATCCCACTATCGCAAATATCGAAATTCGAAGCTCGTAACGACATATCCGTGAGCGTGTTCGGTTACGACAAAGGGGTTTTCCCCCTGCATATTAGCGAACAAAAGTTCGACAAACACGTCGATCTTTTACTCATCTCTAAAGACGAGAAGAGACATTTCTGCTTGATCAAGAACATGAGCCGATTGTTGGGGGATCGCACGAAACATCACGGCGCTCAATTCTACTGCAATTATTGTTTGCACGGGTTTTCCACTCGACATTTGTTAAACGATCACATTCCCTACTGCTCTCGACACGGCCCGCAGCGAATCAGACTCCCCAAAACCCCAGAAGAGCAGTGGTTGGAATTCAAAAATATTAAGAAACAGTTACGCGTTCCGTTCATCATTTACGCCGATTTCGAATGTTTTACCCGTAAAATTCATTCCGAATCCGGGGCTACCACCAAATACGAGCGACACGAACCGTCCGGGTTTTGTTATACCGTAGTGAGTACAATGCCCGAACACAGTAAGCCCGCTGTGGTATATAGGGGTCCCGATGTCGTGGAAACTTTCCTGGAAAAACTCGTAGAAGAAGATAAACGAATCTGCGATATATTAAAGCGTGTCAAACCTATGCAGATAACCCGGGAGGAGGAAAAAGCCTTTAAAGCGGCGACGCATTGTCATATTTGCGACAAGGAACTAGGCGCTGACAGAGTACGCGACCATTGTCACTTGACGGGAAAATACAGGGGTCCCGCTCACAATCACTGCAACCTACAGTATAGATTCAGAAGGTCTACCAAGCGGGAAAAGCGCTAGTATTTTATACCCGTCGTTTTGCATAACACTAAGGGTTATGACGGTCATCTCATCTGTAGCGTTATGGGAAAATTCAAGGGCCTGAAAATAACGTGTATCCCGAATAACATGCAGAAATATATCTCCTTCTCTCTGGGTAATTTAAGGTTCCTCGATTCCCTACAGTTCCTCAATGCCTACCTCGAAACTCTGGTCGACAACATGTCTAAGGAAGGTACTGAAAAATTTCACCAGCTCGGGCAACATTTCCCGAACCCTAACCAACAGCGTAAAATGCTGAGAAAGGGTGTCTACCCCTACGGCTATATGTCAACCGAAAGTAAATTTTCGGAACGCCAACTCCCTCCCAAAGAAGCGTTTTACAACCACCTCCGCGAAGAGCCTATTTCCGACCAAGACTATGCCCACGCGCAGTCGGTATGGTCGGAGTTCGGAATTCTAACCCTAGGGCATTACCACGACCTCTACCTAAAATCCGATGTCCTGCTACTAGCCGATGTATTCGAAAACTTTCGCGACATTTGCATGAACTACTATCATCTCGACCCGGCTCACTATTATACCTCACCCGGTCTGTCATGGGACGCCATGATGAAAATGACCGGTGCGCGTCTACAATTGCTAGACGACATAGATATGCACCTAATGATAGAACGGGGTATCCGCGGAGGTATTTCAATGATCTCCAATAAGTATAGTAAGGCGAACAATCCGAACATGGTCGACTACAATGCCGACTCGCCCAGGAAGTACATTATTTATCTAGACGCCAACAACCTATACGCGTGGGCGATGTCGCAGCCTTTACCCCTACGAGAATTCGCGTGGATGACCGACGAACAAATCCAATCGCTGGACGCGACCGAGATAGGGAAAATTGAAGACGATGCCGAAACGGGTTATATTTTGGAAGTCGACTTACAATATCCCTCGTCACTTCACGAGACGCATAGCGACTATCCTCTCTGTCCCGAACGAATGACGGTGACCGATGACATGCTCTCGCCTCATTCTCTCGAACTGAAGAAAGAGCTAAACATTAAAGGCAAATCCGCGGAAAAACTCGTCCCCAACCTTCGCGACAAAGCGAACTATGTGATACACTACCGCGATTTGAAGTTCTATCTGCGACAGGGGATGGTTTTGACTCGTATCCATCGCGGGATAGAGTTCACGCAGTCAACATGGCTGCAGCCGTACATCGCGTTCAACACGGACAAACGTAAGGCCGCTAAGAATGACTTCGAGAAGGACTTTTTTAAACTGATGAACAACTCTATATTCGGGAAAACGATGGAGAATCTTAGGAAACGTACCCGGATAGAGCTCGTCAACTCAAAACGGAGACTTCAGAGGATGGTCGCCAAACCCTCTTTTCAGGCTTTCAAAATTTTTAACGAGGATTTAGCCGGCGTCAATCTAAAGAAAATTAAATTGTTTTTGAACAGACCCACCTACGCCGGCTTCGCTATTCTAGACCTCTCGAAGCTACTGATGTACGACTTCCACTATAACGAAATGAGGCGAAAGTATGGTCAAAAGGCGAAGCTGCTATTCACTGATACGGATAGTTTGTGTTATGAAATTGAGACAGAAGATTTGTACGGCGACATGGCGCCGAATCTGGCTTTGTTCGACACCAGCAACTACCCGAAAGACCACCACCTCTATAGCGCTATCAATGCCAAAGTACTTGGCAAGATGAAAGACGAATGCGGCGGAACTCCTATAGAAGAGTTTGTAGGCCTTAGGCCCAAGTTGTACAGCATTCTATACGGGGGAGAAGAGAAGAAAACGGCCAAGGGGATAACCAAGTACGCTATAAAGAAAAAACTTCGACATGTCATGTACAAAGACTGTTTCGACACAAAATTGTAAAAACAACCATGAACCAGATTCGCAGTATCGATCACCAGTTATATAGTCATACCGTTGAGAAAGTAGCGTTATCCGCCTTCGACGATAAACGGTATGTACTAGATGACGGTATCAATACTGTGGCACATGGCTTCATCGGATCTCCGATTACATCAGAGTGAAAGCAAATGACGACTGATTTTACAGACTATGTATGTTTGTTAATAAAATGCGTGGAACTTATTCATCGTCTTCGTAAAGTTTATCGAACAAATGTTTCTTCATTTTAACGCTTTGTTTCATCGCCTCCTCATAGCTCGTGTTGTAGGTCTTCTGAAGGTCATCGCAAGACTTCATGATTTCCTCGTGAATTGAGTCGTTCTCCAGAGCTTTTATACCCAGGATCATGTCGAGGTACATCCCGCGTAGCGTCTTCATCATATGGGGCATGTATTCAGTTATTGCTTGGACCTCGGCCTCCTGCTTCGTACATCCATTCGTTATTAACTCTCTAGTCTTCATTTTGATATCATCGTTCACTTGCATACGCGCTGCTCTACCGAACAGGGCTTTCCACGTGTCGTGTTTCACCTTGTGGGACGCTTTATGGGTATCCAATTTCTCACGTCTCCCTTCTCCCGTTTGTTCCTTATACCAAGAAGGTATTGCCTTTGTGTATAGACCTTGTCCCATCTGTGCTCGCGCATCCAGTTTCATTCTTAGTCTTTGGCTTTCCGGTGTAGTCGGCTTCAGATCTATTATTAGGGAACCGTACGGTTTGGCGGTGGCTTC